>JARBDR010000524.1:0-82984 GCA_029721355.1 Tegillarca granosa
ATATATATATATATATATATATAATATACTTATATACAGTATATATATATATATATATATATATATATATATGTATATATACTGATTTTAGAATAAATACAAAGCATGAAATAGAATTCATTTGTGCATCACTGATTTAAGCAACAACAGAAAGCCTTAATCGTCAGAGGCGTAACTTTGGAAACAATGCTTAGTTTGATTCTTTCTTTCGAAGATTGAATTTTGAGAAAATACGATAATTTGCTAGCAACAAGTTTGTTGTGACATTTAGGATATTTCTAGATTTTTATTTTCTCCATCTAAGAACTGGTTGATCAGCATTGGTTTAAGTGAAATAATCTTTACTTTGGGTATAACACAATATTACTCAAAGCTTAAGCCAAAACATGAAGCATTGCTTAAGTATGCCATTGATCTAATTATTTACATCAAACACTTGACAGCTTACTCTTCATTAATTCAGTTTAAATCTACAATTTTAGAAAAAATGGAGGAATTGTAATTGCATGAGCTAGTGAGTTATTGTTTAAAGCTACATCAGCATTATTGCAGCTTTTTGTGGCTAGAAGACGTTAAAAATATAACAATACTGCTTGAGTTGGATATCCAGTATAAACTCATTGTACAAAGTTACTGGTGTATTCCTTGAAGTACTGGTGTATCCCAAAAAGCCAAAGTACTGGTGCATCCCCCAAATACTGAAGTATCCCCTGAAGTACTGGTGTATACCCCAAAGACCATGAATTGTTTTATCAGTTTGGTGTATCTGGTTGGTGGTTTTCTATATGTACTCTTATTTGTTCTTCAACCCTCCATAAACAAACCATTTACACACACACACACACACACACACACACACACACACACACACACACACTATTCCACTCTGTTCTACATTAAAATTTAAAAAGTGGAGTATTCACACATTGCATTGCATTATAAATACATTTATACAGGCATCTGCATTATAATTAAAAAACAATAACTACCATTGTTTGTTTTTCCATTTGGCTATTCTGTTCACTTTTTTATTGTTAAAATTATATTAATGAATTGTCTGAAAGGTTGACTCACTGGTATTTGAGCAATGTATTGCATCAGCATTTAAAATAACCTAACTGGTTACCAGTTACATCATTTTTTCGCTAAGTGGTGCTACTAGTAAAGTGTAATTTAAATGAAATGTTGAGTTACCAATATTTTTGTATTCTTGTAGTACTGCAGCATTATTGATATTCAGAAAAAAAAAAGAAAATCAAAATCCATGACTTTTCAACCAATTCCGTCATTGTCATTTTGCATTTGTGTTATTGAAGGGTTGAGTCATTGGAATATGAATACCTGAACATCACATTGTTCAGCATTATAAAAAAAAATCATATTTACAAGTGCCGTTTGCATTTACAGATTTATAAATGTGTCATTGAAATTAAAATATATTAGTGTATTACATCAGCATTATAAATAAAGCATATTTTCTTTCTTTTCCTTGGTTGCATTAGAGATGAATCATTGAGTAAAATTAATTGGATGACTAAGCCAAGAAAAACTAATTCTAAATCCTAATATGCACAAAGATTGAACAAAAAGTTGCTTAAACCATCGGATGTGAATGTCTTTCACATGACTTGTATCGATTTCTGTTTACCTAGTGAGAGTATAAACATTGTTGAATTGATTTTGACTCGAGCTTTTTCGAAAGACAAAGGAATGGTCATTATCGTAAGAGAATGTACTTAGTGGAGAAAGTGTCTGCATTAGTTTAGAGAATTATGCTGTAAATTATAAGAGTGCTCTTTGTTTGACATGATACTATGGTTATTTATTTATTTAAGGTCATTTTAATCAATATAAAATTGGCTTTTATGTACCAAGATAGCGATTTTATAAAGGATAAAGGTTATTGTCTACACTGTCAACATCTTTTAATAAGTCCAGCATTTAAGTCTGGTCCAAAAGAATTTGTCACAATGATAGACCAAGATTCTGTGCAGACAGAAATTTTTAAATGAAGTTTTTAAAATCTGAATGAAATTTAAAATTAAAAAATACAAAATTTCAGTGATTACTTTATTAAGTAATTAACCAAACCTGAAAGGTCTGACTGAAAAATAATTCCATAATGACATCTAGACAAGCCTAAGTTGTGAGCTGTGTTTGCATGCTTTTAAACAAACGATTGAATATTTTCACTATTGATTTTTGTGACATGCATTTAATTTTTTAACAATGTCATTTTTTTTAATTTATTTTTTTTTTACATATTACTGCTTAAATTATTATAGGGTTTACCAGACTATAAAGGGATTTTAAAAAGTTGTCATTGTCTATAACAGGCTTTAATCCAAGTCCAATCTTTGATTATATTAAAACATTCTGTTGTAGCAGATTTATTACCAAGTGATGGTGTTCGTTTGTATAGGGAATATATTTTATTGGATTATTAGGTTTTTTGATGTATTCATAAAACAGGCAGAGAAATAAGCATTTCTTTGACTAATATCAATTATACAGACATATCGATTCTTCCATAAAAAGAGGTCACACAGCAGCCCAAAGAGGTCACCTTGCAGCCCACATGGAAATATAATTGAAATATAAATATTGCTTTGCAATTATAGTATACCTGTCATAGAAACAAATAAGACTGTTTCAGATTTATGGTTCTTTCGTCTTATAGATCCCAAATGATCACTTTTACGATTTTCAGTAATTGCTTCAAGATAATGTTAAAAGCAATTGCAGTGTTCGAAATAATGATTTGATTTAATGGTAGCTTTCAAATAACATTTATTAATGACAAAACTGAAAACTTTCAATTTATTTCCAAATAGCCACTGCTAAATCTATTTTATAAATAATTCATAGCTCACCTGATTATTACCAGTAGCTATTTTAATTTCCATGTATTTATTATCTTAGATAAATTGTCTTCTCTGGTAGTAAATCTATAATAATAAATTCTAAATGATTCTCAATAAATGCAGTCTCCTAATTGAACTTATAAAACATGAAAAATTGATTTATGAATTTTACAAAGTCATCATGCATTTGATAAGACAGGAAATTGATGATAGAGTAAACACACAGTTGACAAAAGTGATTTTTACCCCGATTGTCTAATGTATCTTGTAAAAACCCTTTAGGATCAATACATCAGATCCCTCATATGAGACCCTAAAAAATGATGGCCATGATGTGTCATGATCTGATGACGTTTACTCAATGTGCATTGCCATATTAATTTGCCTCAAAGCTTACAGTCTCATCAAGGAATTTTATCCTGATTTCCAATAGTATATTGCAAAAATATAAATTTTTGAAATTTTATCCAAGATGGTTGTGTCTCAGTATAATTAAAATAATCTTTATTTTAAATGTTGTACTTACAGACATTTGTAAATATTTCTTTATTCACAGTGTAAATGTTGGATGTGGGCCTGCAGAAGAGAGAGTTTTATTAACTGGTCTGCATGCAGTAGCTGATATATTCTGTGAATGCTGCAAGACAACTCTTGGCTGGAAATATGTAAGAAATAGATATATATATATATATATATATATATATATATATATATATATATATATATATATATATATATATATATATCCTGCTGACAGGGATATTGAACACACACAAACACACCAAAAGAAAAGACAAATTGATTGATTAAATGGGGTTAATATACCAGGTTCTAGTCAAGATTGTGCCATTTAGTGCAAATCACTTTGTTATCATGACAAATAACATCCACATTATTGTGACTGAGTTTTCTCTGTAATGAATGTCATCATTTTTTTGTCCTTTAAATAGACGTTGGAATTTTTTTTATGTCTAGTTGATTCTAATTATATAATTGTCATATTTCTGTTTTTGCAAGTATAAAATTGACTTGTATATGATGCAGCTTTGAGCTATTTATTGGTCAAATAAAATTGAGTTAAGTCACCCGAGTTAGATTAAATTACGGTGTTCACTATCCTATCATATAATATGCCATATTGTTTTCATAAAAATTATTTTTGTAAAGAGTATGGAATTCGTATGTTAATATTTTCCAGTGAAAAAAACCCAAGCATTTACATTTTTCATGGATTTTTGCAATTCTGACATTTTCCTAATTCTACATACATATTGCGGGTTCTTGTTCATTACACTGATGAACCTTATTACAAATTTAATAATCTTCATAAAACATGTACTCCATCACAATATGAACGATCGACTAACATAATTTTGTCCAGTTGCCAAGAAAATGTGGCTTATTCAGATTTTAAAGTCAACAGGTATTTGCATTGAAAGTAGAGGTCAAATGATGTATATACTAGTATTTTCCATTTGCCATTGTTTTTTCCAAATAATAAATTTGAATCTAAAAAATTTTCCATAGCAGGATTCAAACAGGCTGTTAAAAGATACTTTTATAAAGAGCTAAAAAGCACAAGTAAAGTGACAGCTAGTTCGAGTAAAGTATATGAACTGAAGTGTTCGACAAAATGTCATGGACACTATAGCGACTCATTCTTTCTTATTTATTGTAACATTATGATTGGCAAACAGTTAAAGTCGCTATCATTGTATTTCATTGGTTTCTTATTTTGCCTTGCTTGTACGGTATTTGTACACAAGGTGACTGAAATCATGTCCCTGCATGATGTAAGTGTGAGTGTCAAAATCTAATACGAGTTTTTTTAACAAATACAAATGTATTTTGAAGGACTAGATCTGCAGAAGAGTTAAATTGTTCTTTGATTAGCTCATCTAACTTACCGGTATTGTTAAGGTGATATGTAGTTACCCGGTAATCATTCAGAAAATTTTTGATACAAATATGTTGTTTGTTTGTATATTTCTGTATTTTAATTTCTTATATAACAATAGAATTTTCCAATTTTTGTAGGAACATGCCTTTGAGTCAAGTCAGAAATACAAAGAAGGGAAATACATTATAGAACTAGCACACATGATTAAAGATAATGGATGGGACTGACATACATCTTGAATCTGTATCATCAGTATGTTTGTAGTCCTCACCATGTGTTTGTTATAAGTGTTTGATGAAAACATTTTTCTGACCATGATCAAAGCATAGTCATTCCTCAGCAAAAACTGAAATGTGAATATCACTTAGATAAGTAAAATGGAATTTATATCAATAAACTCTGAATTGTGATCACTTAATTCAGTGCATGTAGCAAATCCATTCAAGCTGGTTAATTTTTGTTTCACACAAGCAGCAATTTTGATACAGATTTGTTTATTTATTGATATATACAATGAATATGTAAACATGTTACATATATAGAAGCTTTATCTACATTGCCATATATATTGTTGTTTTAAATCATCCTTGACTATTGCTGCTGTGTGTTGGTCAGTTCAGTCTGAGTGGGATGGTCATTTAGTTTAAAAATGACCATGGCAATGCTGGACATTAGTCATGGAGAATGTGTAAACACTGTAAGAAAGAACTTAAAATGGAATTGTGGTGTACCCAGAACACTCTTATAAAGAAGTTATCAAGTTACAATTCCAATCTTGTCATGGGCATAAACTTCATAGTTCATATAATGAATATATAAGGTGCCAGTGTTAAACCGAATTATATTCACTATTGTACAAAAAGGAGGCTTGTTGGAATGCTATTATTGTTTTATTTAATATGCACCTTCGAAATTGATCATCCTCAATCTATCAAGAAAAAGAATGAAGAATGCAACACCATGTTTTTCTATCATTAAGATTTACAATATCTTACCACAAAAAAAATTGTTTTTTAGTTTGAATTACGGTAATATGTGGTTTAAAAAGAATCAGATTCAGACTTCATATATCTTCTCCTTCTCACAGACATTCATGATTATGAAGTAATTGTATCAGTACAATGAAAAAAAGATAGATAGTGTGACAATTGTCTAATTACAACATTTTCTTGTTGAGAGGCGATCTCATTTGCTTGTAAAATTAATCTCAGGAAAATCCCATCTTTATTCATCAAGTCATTAATGTCCAATGATCAGTTCTGTAATTTGATCAAGAGTTATCTTTCTTTGGTGGCAGTATCATATTGTATTTTTATTCATTTATACTAATTGATTTCATGTGATACCTGGCTGCCTTGCTTATGGTAATCTGTGCTGTGATTAGTGCTGAGCACTAATTAAAAATACTAGAGGCAGTGATTTTTAAAAGAAATTTTAACAATACGAGCTGCCAAAGGGAGATAACTGCTGTAGCAGTAAATATCAGTTTTGCTTTTAAATCTAAATATAATAATGAGTGGTATTTATGTATAAGAATTTTGTATAAATTCAACTTGATTTTAGATCTTGTGTAGTGCTAATTTTATTGTGTTTGAATATTAAATTGATGTTTTCAGATTTTTGTATAATTATGGCATTTGTGTCATTAATCAATATTCATGTAAGAACATAGACATTTTTAGTGTTTTGGGATTTGAGTAAATTTATGGTTGAAAAATAAAAATATGTGAAACAGATAACAAAGAAAGAATGGCCCATTTACTTTCACTGATTAACCTTTATTATTAACACTATCATATAAATCCAAACATAAGACTGCCTTTTACTGAAATGAGCTTCATTCAAATCTTTTCAAATAATGATGTTATATGATTGTTTATTTTGTGTTTAAGTCACAAAAAATAACAGTTTTAGCAGTTTGGAATGTCTGGAGTCATTTTAACTCCAAATCAGTGGAATTCCATAGTTGCCAGACAATTTTTATTTGAGATATGAGTGAAGCCCATGTGTTAATCTGCCTTGTTAATTCAATAATGTATGCTTAGAAATAAATCTCTTGAAGGTAAATTAAATTTTTCATTGCTATGGTTTACATGTATGGATACCAAATTCAATATTCCTTTTCTATAATCATAAGAAACTATTTTCATTTCTTTATAGTTCTTTAACATGGCAGCTTTTATTTGTTAAAAATGGTTTAAATTTATTCATAGAATTTGAAATGTTGAAATTTCAGAAATTGATTGATTCATTTAGACCTTTAGTCATTACAATTTTATTGTTGCTGTAGTATTGTAAAATCTATTCATTTTCATTTGGAGCTTTGAAACAAAATACATGTGACCCGGTATTAAATTTAAAGTTTATGTACTTAATGTTTTATTGAAATAGATAATTGTATGACAGATTTGCCACTGTGTAATAAAGTCTACAGAATTTTGTGCTACTTATTTCAACAGTTGGTGGGCCCATTGTAAAACTCTTGAATATTATCCCTGTATTCAAGATAACAAACTTTTTTTTCTTTTTTTTCAAAAAAATTTCTAGTCATTGAAGTTCCAGTCCTCTCAATTTTTGTAGTATATTCTCATATTAAGCTACTTTGAAGTTGCATTCACATGATTTTTAAAAAAATTATACAAGTGCTAAGGGAGATAATTCAAAATAATTTCTTTGTGCTAAGGGAAATAACTCATCATTGTAAGACAATATTATAAATGTTTTAATTTGTTTTTAACATTTTTTGTCTCATTTAAGTCTTCTAGAAGTTTATGATAAAATGTGCTTGTATGGTTTGATGATTTCAATGAAAATCATAGCATTGTTTCAAGGTAGAATATTGTATTATCACTGCATATTGCAATATATTGTCTAATAGTGATGTATTTAGGTATTGTTGGATCTTGCACATTGCACTGTATTGTGATATATTGTCTGATTGTATAGTTTCAGTGATAGTGTATTAATGGGTATTGTACATTTCGATATATTGCAATATATAGTGAATAATTTAGCAATGACACCATTGCATTGTATTGCAATATATTGCAATCTGATTTTATTGTATAGTTTGATTTCATCATTGCAGTATATTGTAATATAGTGCAATGTATTGTCCCCTGTAGTTTATAATGAAGTGATGACATTGTGATAAAAGTTACGTGTGATTTATTTATTTAATTTTATGTTATTTCAATCTCTTTTTTTTTGTTAGCCGATTTTAAAATCTAAAGACCTTCATACCATTATATAAACACAAGTTATCTGCCCTTTCATTAATTATCGTAATATAGACTTTATGTTACAAAATGCAGTGCCTGGTTTATATTCATTTTGTTTATGGTATATTCTAAATAATGAATTGAAATATAGAGAAATTTTGGACAGCTGAAATTGTTATTTAGAAACTGCTGTTGACATTTTTATTTACTATTTAATACCGGTACCTAAAAATCATGATATTGATTATTCATAGATAAATGTTGTAACTGTATCATCAGGGAATATCCTGAACCAACATTCAGGAATAAAATAGTTTCCATGCCAGTATACCACATGGTCAGTTCTCATATTATTAAATTGTGTGAAACATTATAGAAAATGTTAACATTGACATTTTCCTGTATTAGTGACTTTTTACTGGAAAATGTCAAAATAAATCCACATCCTTTGGGCAAAAATGTTTCAGGGTGGGGTGGGGGGTATGCTGGTGAGCCCCATTGTATGTCATTTAGTTAAAAGATTACTGGTAATATGTTTGTTTTGTGTGGCAGATAGTTTAATTTTATTTTTGCTTACTGGTTGAAGGTGTTTTGTTTTGATTTCATTGTTTGTTTTTGCTTGTTATACTTAAAATGTTTGATATATTTTTTCTCAGAATCTGACTTTATTTATTTTTATTTTTTTTGCCATACATTAAATATATTTTGAAAAGAAACTGAAAAACTGAAAATGCATTAGCAACACTATTCACACAATACAAGAATAATTGTTAGAAATGTTAATAGATATCTTTAACTTGTTTTCATGCTCTCTCTCTCTCTCTCTCTCTCTCTCTCTCTCTCTCTCTCTCTCTCTGAGTAAGTTTTCCCTTATAATATATATAGTTTTTTTTTAATTTGTTGTTAACTTGTGTATATATATTGTTTTATTTATTTTTAAAATGCTTAAATACCAAAAAAACACATTAATGATAGTTTTTAGTCACCTTTTTGGTGTTTTAATGTTTCTTTTCATGTATATATAATTCTTTGTTAGTCTTGTTGCTAAATGCTTCTGCCCAGTGCTAGGTAACTATATTTTAATTTTGTTTTCCAGCAGACCCCATGATAAGTATGACATAATGTTTTTGCAGACTTGTATAAAATTACTTTCATAATTCAACATTTTCCACATTAAAATGGAATTATTCCTCAAATATGTAACACTGGGAATTGAAACTTTTAAACAGATGTTATGTGGTATCATGGTTATGAAGGCAACCCAAATAGAGAAACTCTGAGGTATCATCATTATGAAGGCAACCCAAATAGAGAAACTCTTAGGTATCATGGTTATGAAGGCAACCCAAATAGAGAAACTCTGAGGTATCTATCGTTCTGAAGGTAACCCTAATACAAAACTTCAGAGGTATCATCATTCTGAAGCCAACCCAAATAGAGAAACTCTGCTATGTAATAACAATTTTCCAAGATGAATTATAATGTTAAACAAAACATATTGCCTTTGAGTATGTTTTTGTTATGTCAGGCAAAAGAGTTTAGATAGAGTCAGCATGCGAATGTGCTATTACTTCTACTTTACTTTATACACCTAAATAGTACACACTACATTCCAGATGGATAATCATTGATCAAAAATTATCTTAAAGTATGTGATATTTAAATTAACCATTTCATGATACCCCTCCCCAAAAATTTGTATTTTACTGTATTGATGACTTCACCATATTAAGTGATACAGAATTTGACACAATGAAAAACGTTTGGAGGAATACAATATCAGCACCTGCACATGTTCAGAGCATTTGGTTACTACATAAAAAAAATTGGCCTTGTTAGGTCTTTATTATGTCAGCCTGGTCACTGATACATGTTTGAAAACTCACATTTTTCATACATTTTATAGTTTCGCATGGAAGTTGGTTGTTCCACAAATTAAAAGCTTGGTATTGTTTTGCTCCAAATGTTTTTCATTACCCCATACTTTCATTATTACCGGTAACTAGTTTTATAAGTATATTATATATTTTACAACAATTGTGTATTGTTATTCAGTTATTTGCTTAATTGCTTATGGTTTCATGATGGAAGAACTGTGGTATTTACGTAATAATTGTTTTGTTTGTTTATCACACAATCTTATAGGTGTTCATCAAGACATGTTGTAGTGTGTGTAGTCAAAATAAAAATGAGCTGTAAACTTTTCTTTCTCGGCCACTTCTGTCTAGAACCAATAACTGTTGTTATTCTTGTACAATTGTTAGTTTACTGATCTGATGAGGCATGGAAAACTAACAGTGCCGTCTTGAGAGAAAATCTAGTCGTGTAAATGTTTTTTCCTTGGACTGGTGGAAACTTTGGTTCCTGTAACTTCAAATAAAGTTCATGAGGGTTCCTGGAACTTCCAAATAAAGTTCATGAGGGTTCCTGGAAATTCTAAATAAAGTTTATGTGGGGTTTTTCCGGAACTTCAAATAAAATTTATATGGGTTCCCGGAACTTCAAATGAAGTTCATGAGGTTTCCTGGAACTTCAGATAAAGTTAATGAGGGTTAAGTACACAGTTCATTTTTGTTTTTTTATTATATTTTAATGAGTGGTAGTTATTTGTTTTCATTAGTGATTGTAGTTTATTACAGTTTTCGCTTGATTATCCTTCAAGTAGAGCAAATGAGTGCTAGATTATTGTGCCAATCATTTCAGTTGTATAAATTATTAGTTATATGTGATGATGATGATGATGATTATTATTATTATTATTAATTAGCAACAATTATTTTTATTTGTCTTGATGTTTGTGTATACACTTCATGTTGTTTATTTTTAATTGTTTCACTATTTTATTTACTTAGGAAGTAAGGGAGATAACTGTCAATTTAAAACTGAATCACTTGTTACAGGAGATGAATTGTTTCTCTTTCATCACATTTCAGTATTTTTTTAACTGCATGAAAAACAGTGAGATTTTCATAGCTCATGGAAATTCATATACAATTTGTTTTACCTTGTGTTTCTTTGCCAAGTTTTTTGGTTTTGAAATTAACATGTAAGAAACTTTGTCAGCCTTGTTGATTTCATTTAAAAATCTACCTGGCGATCAATTTTAAGGCTCATTTCTTTAAAAAATTAATGATGAAATCTAATTTTTGTTATTTATTTTCTATAAATGTGAAGACACCGACTGGTTAGACATATTTGATTATTCTTTTTCTGTTGGTATTGTATAGACCTAATAGTTGTTGTTTCTATCAGAAGTGTCCGAAAAAAAAAATCCCATTTGTCACACAGTGTTGACTTATATGATTCTGATTTCATGTCACATAAGAACTTCTTACAGGGAAGTTTTCTACATGGTAATGTTTATTCCCTTGTCAATTATCGTAAATAAGTTTTAAAAGGTCTTTTATAATAAAACTTAACGAGGAAGTCTGACCTTTTTCTAAGAATTATTTTTTGAGTTTCAAATCCTCATCAGTTCTGTTGCTATCTTTTAATAACAGTTAAATCACAAACTGAATTTACAAAAATATTCTTCTATTTTTTTTTCAGTTTTTTATTTAAAAATTAAAGTTTTACAATGACAGAAAATAAATTAAAAAGTTCATATTATAGTTTTATAGTATTGTGTGAAAGCAGATTTGATATATTTTAAATATTTTGTGTTTCTTATTTGATGTTTCTTCACCACAAGCTTGAAAAATATAGATCTGTAGACATTTTTCATTTCACAAAAAATATTGACAAATCATTTTGATTACCGGTATATCAGACTTTGATTTTGTAGTTATTGCATATCAGCTTTCATTTTGGCTTCAATTTCATTTGATGATAAAAATGTTATCATATTTCAGTTTTTTTGTATATGTCATTCCATTTAGTAACCACATTTACAAAACATTGCTAGTTACCAATAATATCAATTCATTTTGGCAGGCAATTTGAATAAATAAATTATATCGTATATAATTTTAAATTTAAGGTAACCTCCCTTTTCCAATTGGTTTGTTTAAATTTCGAAGTTGGTGACTAGTTATAATGTAAATAAGAATGGATCTCAGATTTGTATGTTAATATATTTTCATCTTTCTTATCAGCTGCATTGATTATTTTAAAAAATTGTTTGTATTTTTACAAAACAATTAACTTCAGTGAAAATTGTGTTTAGGTTTTGAAAGCATATCAGAATTCATGAAAGATTTGTAAAATACATTATTATTGGAATTAAGTATTTACATCTAGACTGATGGAAATCATTCATGGCTTTATTGGGCAAGTTCCACATTGATAAAAAAATATTTTATTTCTTAACTTGGCTTTTAATAACATAAAAAAAATGTTTGAAGCATTGGATAAGATTTCTGAACATTGTAAATAAAACAAAACACTGCTGTTTAAAAGTATCCTTTATTGATAATGTTTATTAAATTTCTTAAGTTTAATTAAATCCAAAAATGTAAGAACAGGTGCCCTTTTGAGGTTCTCTTCAAGACATGGTCAAAATATTAAA
The DNA here is from genome assembly GCA_029721355.1 of Tegillarca granosa. Lineage (NCBI taxonomy): Eukaryota > Metazoa > Mollusca > Bivalvia > Arcoida > Arcidae > Tegillarca > Tegillarca granosa. Next base: position 12,493 of record JARBDR010000524.1, read on the forward strand.
TTATAAAATTTTCTCTCAAAAAATGAAAGGTCCTTGTATTGTTTTTATTCAAATTTCCAGTGAAATTCTACTGTAATAATCATTTTTAGTAGAATTTCATTAACTTTAATTTTATCAGTTTATTAATGATGATTATTATAATTACATGTATATTATTTTGAAATTTCTTATAGCTTCTAAAAAAAATTGTCACCAACAATCATTATATTACCATTTTAAATCATATATTTTGTCTCATTTGATATATTTTTGTTTTTTTTAAGTCTTTCATGTTTGACTTTTCATATCGTTGTCATCCAGTCATTATAAAAGTTTCATGTCTGTGTCATCATCCAGCCATTGTAAAAAAATGTACGTCTTCGTCATCATCCATCCTGCCATTGTAGGAATTTTACAATGTCATCATTATCATACAGCCATTGTATACGTTTTATGTCGTTGTCATAATCCATCCTGTCATTGTAAGAATTTTACTTTGTCCACATCATCATTCAGCCATTGTATAAGTTTTACGTCGTCGTCATAATCCATCCTGCCATTGTAAGAATTTCCATTATCTAATTTAGGTGTTTTAGTATCTGATGTATGGATGTTAAAAGCCTTATGTTTGTACAATATTTTAATTTATGAACAATGTCATCACTGTGCTTGATGGCTTTGCAATAAATATCAGTATCAACAGTTACGTCTTTACTTTATATTTGTATCATTATATCTAGGAGTTTGAGTTTGTAATGGTGTTTTACGCCCAAGTCAAGATTCTTATATCTAGACAGTCAGTTCTGAGATGGTAGAGAAAAACACAAACCTTCAGTGAGTGAACTGACAAACTTTCTCACACTAGGATCTGCCCAAATGAGATTTGTTTCTAGGTGGTTAGAGGCACTATGTTCTGTAAGCACGAAATTAGACCGCTTGGCCACCAAGGCCCCAGTATAACTAGGATAGTCTTTTTTATGAATCCTATATACTTTTTTAATAGGGTTGAGTTTTGTGCTGCAGTCAAGATTATTTCACTTATATTGAGACTAACAGTCAGGAATTGTAGAGGAAATCTGAGGGTCCTGAAAAATCTCTGAGCCATTAGGGACTTTTTATAAAGATTAACATGGGTTTATAATGAAGATGATTTCAGAAACCTGCCTAAAACTTGCTACTGTTTTCACTCTTTTAGTAGAGTGTGTGGTTCAAGTGGGAGAAAGGGGTTGTCTCATCAAATGGAAGTTTGGAATGAAAAAAAAAAAAACCTCAAAGGCCAAAGGTATATATTTCTGTAAGTACACCATCTTGATATCAGATGAATATCTGAATATTCAACTGGTCCTGTTTTAATACCAGTAGATCAAATATTTATACAGGTATGTATGCAGATGTATAAGGGAGATAACTCCATCTTATTACCTAGGGAGAAAAAGAAAGAAACTTAATTGGGTTAAAAAAGATCTAATCAAAGATGAAAGCATTAAGGAAAAAAGTATGGAATCATGGAAAATTGATAAACACATGTTTAAAATTTATGAAAAATGAATCAGACCATATGTATGGTAAACAACATGAAAAATTTTTAAAACCATATGTGATGTTAACAATATAGAAAATGTGTGGAACAAAAAGGAAAATACAGTATAATTATAGAAACCATCAGAAAAGTGTATGAAAGGATTAAAAAGTATGAATCCAAGTGGAAAATGTATGGAACTATGTGGAAAATGTATGGAACTTTCTGGAAAATGTGTTAATTAAAGCATTATATGGAAAATCATGAATTAAGTTTGACGAGCATATCAATAACATGCAAAAAGCATAGCAATAAATTTAACAATCTCCAAATGGTCTTCATATTTACATGCCTTTAACATGTTAGTGTAATTTTTAGCTCACCTGAGCTGAAAGCTCAGATGAGCTATTGCGATGGTTCACCGTCTGTTGTGCGTCGTACGTAGTGCGTTAACTTTTTACATTTTAATCTTCTCCTTCAAAACCACTGAGCCAAATTTAATGAAACTTGGTAACCATCATGCCTGGGTGAAGCCCTTTCAGATTTGCACAAATGAAGGAGTTATGTCCCCTTGGGGCCCCATAAGGGGGGAAATAGTGAAAAATTTTGAAAATCTTCTCCTCTGAATCTACAAGAGATTTACCTTAGTTATTTCATTTATAACATTCTTAGGTCATCTATTTTCAGATTTGCACAAATGGTAGCCATGGGGGTCAAAATAGGGAAATTGTAAGGCACTGAGAGGGGAAATTGTTATAAATGATATATTTGTCACTATATCTTGAAAATTATTAACTTTTTGTATAGGCATGTATATTAGAATGTTGTAGATATTGACATGACGATCATTTTGATATATAGTTCAAGGTCATATTTTCAAAGGTCAAGGTCACAGAGGCAAAAAAGACTGAAATTGCTAATTATCTTAAAAACTATTAACATTTTGTATAGGCATATATATTAGAATATTGTAGGTATTGTGACAACGATCATTATGATATATGGTTCAAGGTCATATGTTGAAAAGTCAAGGTCACAGCTGCAAAAAAGACTTAAATTGCTAATTATCTTGAAAACTATTCACTTTTTGTATAGGCATGTATAATAGAATATTGTAGGTATTGCAACAACGATCATTATGATATATGGTACAAGGTCATATGTTGAAAGGTCAAGGTCACAGCTGCAAAAATAGACTTAAATTGATAATTATCTTGAAAACTATTAACTTTTTGTACAGGCATGTATATTTGAATATTGTAGGTATTGTGACAATGATAATTATGATATATGGTTCAAGGTCATTTGTTGACAAGTCAAGGTCACAGCTGCAAAAAAAGACTTAAATTACTAATTATCTTGAAAACTATTCACTTTTTGTATAGACATGTATATTAGAATATTGTAGGTATTACGACAACGATCATTTTGATATATGGTTCAACATTATATGAAAGCTATTAATTTCATGCATAGGCATGTATATTAGAATATTATAGGTATTGACATGATAATCATATATGGTTCAAGGTCATATATGTTCAAAGGTCAAGGACATAGCTGCATAAGTATACTGAAATTGATTAATGATTTGGAAATTATTAATTGCACTACAGTTATTTCATGCATATTATTTAAGCTACTTATGAATGAAATGTGAGTGTATATATTTCTTATTAAGTTTTGTGGGAGTTCTTAACTTGAGAAAAACTTTTAAAGGTTCTATACGTAATATGGCCCATGGGCCTCTTGTTTCTGTAGTGAAATGTTTTTTGTTTAGAGGTATTATTTCTTAAATTAATGTTTTAATGGACCAATAGGAACTGCCTGTCTCCAAAGAACTCAGCATTTAGAAATGAAAGTCAAACTGCTTGCCTCATTAAGATATCAACTTTGACTAATGACCTGTGAACCTCAATCCATGTTGCAATTAGTGCATTACACAATTAAAATTTTCTGCCATTTCACCTTATAGCTGATAATTAAAAGTTTCTAAATAACTTACTAGTAATTGAAATTAAATATATAATCGATATAATTCAGTCATGTTATAAGGATTATCATATCACAGTAGTGAAATATATGGTAACCATATGATTTCTATGGTAACTGACAAGGGGAACTAATTTTGAAATGAAATTTTTCTAAATATACAGATATATCATGTTTATTAGGTATATTTTGGAAAAATACCTGTTACGATAAAGTTTCCCAAGCCAAAGGTAACTTACAAAAGGGAACTAATAAAAAAAAAAAAAGTTTTCTAGGATTACACAATAAACACTATCTTGCATTCATGTCACAATATGACATTCATTATTGAATTTATTAAACTCATTGAATAATTTTAATGCACCTTGCATAATGCTTATTGATTTATTCAATTTGTTTTAATAAATTAATTATTACATGAACACACATGTAAGCTTCGGTCCTCTATATACTGTAAACATAATTATTTCCGTGTGTATCAATTTTCATGGTAATATTGATGAAATCATACTTTTTCCACAATATTTTGATTTTTCTCAATTGTTTTTAACTGACTATAACATATTTATTTATAATATAATAATTTTTAATAATTTTTACACAAAACAAATGACAGCAAAATAAGCAAAGATTAATACATCAAGATAATTAACAAATTTACAGTTTAAGTATCACAGACCTTGGCTTTTTTTTTTTTTTTTTTTTGGTCTCAGGGACATTTTTTATTACAAATTCCTTACTCATATATATCTAATAGGTAAGTATAAACAAATCAGTGCCAGAACAAGTACACAAGAGGACATCACTGGACATAGGAATTTTAGTCAAGTGTCACCACCAAACTGTCAATGAGCTTTAGATATACATAATGTATAATATTTATGTATATCATAAAGTCAGGGAAAAAAACGGTAATCATACAAGTACTGAAGTAATATAAAATACGCAATAAAGAGAGTTTATTCAAAGGTCTGTGTATTTTGAGCAAGTTCAATATACTGTATTGACACATATATACAAAAGTGTTATTAGTCATGGTGATAATATTTACAGGTATATTAAAGACAAACCGTTGAAATTATCATAATCATTATAGATTGATCACATTAGTTTGGTAAAATTAGGAGAATTATCATTACATCATTGTGAATTTATAATGGTCAGTTTATTTAACCCTGTAAAAATACATGTGATAGTTGTGATTAACAGCCTTGAAGGTCAGTTTTTATTGTAAAATGTGAAAGGCTTGAACCAAGAAGTGTATCACTTCTTTATTTGTGTTAAGTTACACCAAAACTTTAATTTCAATATTCAGTGTCCATATCTATTGTATTACTTCTGCATGGGCACTTATACAAGAGTCTAAAATGAAAATTGCAATGGACTTCTTTAAAAACTAAAAAATGTTTAGTATGCATAATGAAACTGTTGCTACTATAGGTTATTTAGATGTAAAATAATCAGGCATAAAAGTTTCCAGCATCTACCTTTATAAATTCACAAAGAGCATCATTTTTGGTATAAACATGATCTTTATACTTCACTAAAGGCATCACTTTTCAACACAATGATTCGCATAGTGGCAACAGTGCCTTTCCACAGAAATATTTTATAGTACATGCATTATTAGTTGGTTGCTTGTAATGTTGCTTAATGTCACATCAGCTATTTTTCAGCTACTAACAACGAAAACAATGTTATTAATCTCTATGGATTAATCTTAGTACAAGTATGTGTAGGCATGAGATGTGCTAGTGTGCATTATGGCCTGCCATGTGCTAGTTCACTGAATCAGTATTCCGCAGACAAGCATACCACTCCCCAAGTCCTGGCAATAAGTGAATCAGTCTAAACTCTATTCTCCTAATGCTGAGTGCCAAGCAAGGAAGCATGATCTCAAATTTTAAAGTCTTTTGTACGACCTGACTGGGGTTCTAACTCATGCGCCCTTATAATCTTGAGACAGATACTCTACCTGAGCCACCAAAGTGGTTAATTGGTTATAAGAGATGGTGCACATTATAGTTTTCAGTAACTTCAATGTTAAAGTAAGAAAATAATATCAATCTTTATTTCAGTTCAAAAAATTTAAATGAAAATTTTTAAAAATTAGAAACACAATGAAACAAACATTTAATGTTCTTCTACCTGTATTTTGAGCTTGCTGTAATAAAATGGACAAATTTTAATTTTTCAGCCTCAATAGAAAATAGAAAATAAAATCATAAAATAAAAGATTTTGTAATGTTTTTATTTACTCCAGCAAGTCTCAGACTTATAATATCATGGAATATTTCAACAAAAACTTAGAAATATGAACAAACTACATGACACTGTTAATATAATTTTATGACATTTCAATTAACAATACTTATAACATAATAATAACAAATCTGACATCATACAATGTCTAAAATATATTTTTTTCTATTTCATATATGACTATCTAATTATACATACATGCCAAGATTTTTTGATACATAATAATAGTAATCTACATTACATTAATCTATTATTTATAATCAATTTTCTATTCCATATCTGTGACAACACACCTGTGTCAGGATGATCTGGAAGAAACAGTATCCAGACAGCATAAAAACTCCTTACCAATTATATATACATTTTCACCCATGTAACAGAGAATAATCACTATTTATTACCTAATATGATAGGAATTCGACATCATGTGATTCTTACATACTACTTATGTAAATTTCTATGACGGCAAGCATCAAATTTATTTTTATCATAATGACACCAATTTAAACTATCTTGCTGTTGTGTATCAAGATAATGGACCAATCAGTGACCTGTTTTTTTTTTACCTCCAATTACAACATATTTATAAAAAGGGAACCTCCAAAATTTATTATTTATTATGTTTATATAAGTAGACTGTCTCTTGTAATGTCTGCAAGCTGGCCCATGTTTCATACTAAATCATTAACTAAGATTTTCCTTAAATTAAATTCAGCAAATTTTGGCAATCTCTTTAAGAATTACAAATAAACATTTGTAATAAAACTTAACACAGGTGTCACAAACCTGAAGTGATCTTCATAATGACAACTTCAATTCTTGAATATTTAAACAATTAACCAAAAAAAAAAAAAAAAAAAAAATAAGTTCACTAAATTACTTTATCATCCTAATCTGTCAACTGACTCAACATGTGAAGGTGCATATAAAAATTGTCTATTAACTTCAAATCCTTAAGCATTTTTGTATATGCGTAGTTTATACATAGCACCAGTGTATGACTATAATTTGCCATGTATTTATGCATTTTATACATGTACATGTAATGTTTAAGTAGAAATACAATCGTTCTGTTGTCAACTTTTCCAGTAACTGGTCCCCAAACGCAGGGCTCCACAAACACCGGTAAGCTCAATCGGCGGTAGGCCAAGGGTACATCAACGATCTATAAACTGGATCGATCAGGCACGTGTATGTGTTTGTATACTCTAGTAGAAACGATGTGAACAGGTGAAGCCATTAGTAATAAATTAACTTGTAAGGTATTAGGTAATTACCTGTGAATAGGGAAGTTCAGTGAATTGTGACACTTTTCTGAGTAATTTTAATTAGTAACAAGTTGGTATTAAAGAATTTTTAATCAGATTTTGTCTTACTATTATAGGGAAAAAAGCCGATTCGAAAATTTTTCAATCGGCTTTTTTAAGTTTGAATTGGCGTTTTTTGCCAAAAATCGGCATTTGTGAAGGCCTGTCCAAACGATACAAATCTAGCATAAATTTCAATGTCCATTTACATGAACAGATAAAAAAATGTTTAATGTCTGATAAATATTGTTTTATTCACATCAAGGCTATCAGTTTTGAAATGTTGGGGGAATCTGGGGTATTTTGTGATAACTACAAACCTTTGGCATGCTAACTGCCAAACTTTCACAATAGATAAGTCCAAGTAGAATTCAAACCTAGGCAAGCCTCGACACTGGGATTCATAACTTGGTATGAGACCACTAAAACAGTCTAGAACTATGTGTCTGTAACAGATTCTACCAAAAGACTGTAACAGTTTACGTGTCCTTGATATCAAAAACTGCAAAAGATCAATATCAATATTTGTAATTGTATTCACATTATAAAACATTTACTTTAAGTTGAAGTAGGGTGCAAAAATAATGCTTTATATCCAAGTCAAGATTTAACTTACACTGTGGCAGTCAGTTCTGTGCTGGTGGGGACAAACAGAGTACCCTATTAAACCAACAACCCCTAGCAAATCACCTGCCATACTTTCTTGTATTCACAACTTAAATGTGATTTTAGATATAATTTCTTATGAACTAAATACCAAGGTTGGATGGCAATAAGTGGTTCTACAGAAGTACAGGATCTGGTGGTGCATCTTATTTTAACAAATGTAAGTAATAATTATTGGGTGCAGATTAATCAACAAGTGTTTTAAATGAAACATATTTTAAGTACCTGCATAACCCCTCTACACTAGCATTACACTTATTTCGATCACATTTTGTACTTTTTAAAAAAAAAACTTTTATTTTGAGGCAATCAATTCTAGATTAAAATTACAGCAAAAGAATGAAATAATCTGATAAAATTACAGCTGCATTTGAGCATGTTGGTTGAGAGAACTGTCCTCTCAGAATAGGACTGAATGTCAACATACAGATAATATATATACTCAAATCTTTACAAAAACGTGATATAAGTACAAGCATTTACAGGTGGTGGGGTGAAAATAAAATAAAATTTATGTATCTAATATTAAACATCAAGACTAAAAAATAAGAACACATTAACTTTCGAGTTTATATATTATAAAAAAGGTTTCTGTAGATTTAAAACCAAAAGTCCAGTGGACTTGCATTGCTCACCTGGACGATCCTGCTTTAAAAAAATCGAATAATATCCAAAGCTTGAAAACAAATTGTTACCTCAATCATTTTTGCAAAAATTTAACATTTGTACATGAATAAATGTTTACTTTTTATAATTTATTGTTTTCATTTTAATTACAACAACGATTTTGTTTTTTAAAAAAAGGTGACAACAACTCAAATTCAAACACACTACAAAGTTGCATCCTATCATGTTGATTATTTCTGCAATGAAAAAGATCTGCTATTACACCCTGAGATGTATTGCAACTCTTAATAATTCTCCAAGTGACATATGACTGGATAAACAATCTGAAATTACATCCTGAAATGTACTACAACTCTTGGTAATCCTCCTAAAATGACATATGACTGGATACAGTATGGTCAGATTATAAATGGACAGACAACATGTACATATACTTTACATATATTGACTAATGCATATAATGAATAATGTAGGAAGTGTAGAGTGTCAAAATGGTCAAACACAGTCCTATTTGCAAAAGACTGACATTTCAGGGTAACAACTCTTACAAAGAAAAACTGGTAGTTACAAAACTCATCATTAAGTTAGACATTGTTGTGTTGATCAATTTAGACACTGTTGTGTTGATCAATTTAGACATTGTTGTGTTGATAAATTTATTGTTATTAAATATTTATAATAGTTTTCAAGAAAAAAATTAAAAACTTACAAATTAAAAAAAAATAAAATGAGATTTCAGGTGTGGCATTTACACTAAGCTATTGGTGCAGTGCTGGTGCAAAGTGCAATAAAAATGTCCTTTCATGCAGTAAACTCAATGTCACTGTTAAGTCCATTCATCTTTAGACTGCTACAGGGATTGGCAATTGGGTTAAGGTGCACGTTTGAATGCAACAAAAAGCTTTAATACAGAGTAACTCAATGATATTGGTAAAACATATCCATCTTCTAACTGCTACAAAGATTAGCAATTGAGCTAAGGTGCTGGTGTGTATGCAACAAAAATGCCATATCACACAGTAAACTTCATGACACTGATCAATCCCATTTCTCTTCTAATATTGTACAGGGGTTGGCTTGAGTTAAGGTGTATGTGTAGCAGCAACAAGAATATCATACAGTTAACTCCATGACAAGGGTCAAGCCCATTCATCTTCATGTTGTATAGGGGTTGGCAATTTTGCTAAGGTGCTGGTTTTAGTGCAACAAAAATGCTCTATCACTCAAGGATATTAGTTAAGTTTATCTTTACAGTAAATTGTGATTCTTTATCTTTAGGTTTCAATGCATAAATTAAATTTTGCAATAGTGACTCTGGGAAATAAATTATTGGTTATATATATATATATATACTTAAACATAATTGTCAGTGCAGAGAGTTATGTAAATTTTCAAAAATCATTGCAACCCCAGTAGAAGTAGTAGTATCACTAATGTAACTACATATAGTAATCCACTGGCGTAAGGAACAAAAAAGTTATTGTATAGTTTCTGTTTACCACCAATTGTTTGAATGTAAAACCTAAATAATGACACAATCAGTGCATTAACATGGAACATTGGTCTTGAAGTAATGAATTTATTTTTATATTTCTGATACATTGATATTTTTTAAATGACTACTCATTAACTTTCCAATTTATTGTCCTCAATTACATGCTAACAACATTTGGTATACAGTATAGATCTGGATATAGAAATATCACACACTGTTGGGACCATGCAGACAAATTTGACTTCAACTCTACATTTATCAATAACAATTTATTTGAATCTGTACCAATAAACAAAGCTGAGTTTATATAACAGAAAAAGGCTTCTATAAAAGATCATTTTATAAGACATGCAAAGTTGTATAATAAAAATGATAGATCACCTAAAGAACAACAATAAGTGTTACTAATACAGTCTAAGTAAATAGATTTGATTGTTCATAACAACAATATACAAAACATAACAGGCTAACATTTAGATTGTTTAATCGCTACTTCAAGCAAATAGCCCAAGCCATCCATGAGCAATGCATTCAAATTCACATTGCTTCAGTCCACCTGGCTGCCAAATAAATGGCTGCTGTCTATCCTGGGTAACCAGCAAACATGCTGAGAGTTACATCCCTTGCAAAGGACTGAAGATGTCCCATCCAAGGGGAGGTAACTCTGAAGTCATGTCATCGATAAGCACTGGTCTAATCATCCTATAAACTTGTGGCAGACAAACTAAATTGAAGCAAATATCAGATAGACAATAAGTAAAATACATTTATTATATACTAAAACAATACTACAAAGCTAATAAAACAATACTACAAAGCTAACAGATTATTACCTACATCAAGATCAGAGGGATAAATTATTTAATTAGAGGACGGATCCTATATCACAACTACTATATAATACTACTTAATACATGTATATAATAACTAAATACACTGTATTTAATTGTAACATAATCCTGCCATCCAGCAAACATCAGTACAATCTAGCAAGGATTCCTAAATTTAAACAAGTTGTCAGAATAACAAATGTATTATAATCTTTAAAAATGTTTTACAGTGCCATAACTGTCAAATAATTACATGCACTATAAAACATGAGTATTTTGGTGGGAAAATCTAAAATAAAATGAAGGCTGTCATGTAATAAGTCTGTTGTTTGTCATTTAATTTTGAATTTTTCATACATAAAATGTTTTGATAAATTGATATCATGCATATTAACAATATTCAATAGATTTAAAGTGGAATAGATATTCCCATGTGTTACTATGGCAACAGTAAACTGCAGGATCAGACCAGGTGTCAGTTTCACATTCATTCACTACATTGAGTGTACACTCAATTCATATTAGGGAATATTTCAATGTCAAATAATAAGACATTACACAGATAAAAAGAAATATCTAATGTCATATTTAAATGTTTTATGTAATTTTACTGAACAAAAAAAAATGCCTCATAACACTTAATATTTTTTAAATATTGATGAAGTGAAATATGGGGATATTTAAATTGAGTGTACACTCAATTGAAAGAATAATTGTGAAACTGGGACCAGAGATTTAATCTAGACTTCCTACAATTTATATTCAAGTTTTTCACAAACTGACAAACACCAATCATGACCAAACTAGGCTCTTTTAAATCCAAAAAGGGTCCACAATGGTCAGCAACTTCTAAGGAGACTGGCATGCCCAACATGTGTTAAAATGCAAAATTTGATTTGGACAAAACCCCAAACTTACTGAGAAATATCAACTGAGGAATTGAAATGGTTGAAATGTAAATGTCAGTTATAATTATGAATATACACCTACATCAATTTATAGTGTAACATTATACAAGAAATATAATACCTTGGGGGAGAAAGTCATTTATAATGACAATAGATGACACTGTAGACAATTAAGTCTGATCAATAATTAGGGTTTTGTTTTATCTTAGAACACATAGACACAATGGGGACAACTTGATGTTTCGCTTGGGTAATTTTTTTTTTTAAATAGTGCTGATGTGCTTTAATACCAGGGACTGACCATTTGTAATATACAGATCTAATGTAGTTAGATCGCCCTTTGTCTTATAACATGCAACTAGTGTAACCTCAATGAGTGAAACCTCTCTGCATCTTGGAATGCAAGCAATATGGTAAATCACCTAGTGTTTAAATGTTTAAAGCACATCAGCACTATTTAACTCCATCAAACCAAATCATCCTCGTCAATATAATTTTTTATGAATAATTACTGGTAATTAACAGCACTCCTTGAATCATTGTGTAATTTACCATATTCTAGATCAGTTATGTAGACTGTTGCCTTAATTTAACCAATTTTAGCAGAAAAACATATAATCAATAGAAAATATGCATTTTTAACAAAAACATTAAATTTGAGGTGATGATGACCTTCATTGACTAAATAACTTGAATTATTAAATTTAAAGACTGATGATGAAAAAATAACAGAAACCAAATAAAAACTTGAGTTTTGTCCATAGTGTTAAAAATGGTCTTGGATCTACACAGAATGTATGAAAACTCAAAGGATATGTTTTACATTAAAAATTACATGAGAGGACTATCATATATGTTTTTGCTCAACCCAAATCTTGTCCTCTCATATCCACATGATCAATCGGTAATATATATTAACATGAACGCTTTTAATAGGGTTTCTACACATAAAATCACAGCCCCTGGGGTTCTCACAATCATTCCTTAAGTAAAGTCATAGTTTTTTAAGTTTATAGAATGAAAAATAAATAAAATTTTGATTAATAATTTAAATACTCAGATAAATTCTTAATTTCATGAATATATCTTATTAAAAATTCATTTTTTTAAAACTTGATGAGATATCTTACAAAATGTTTTGATCAAATGTTTTGTGAAAAAAGAGTACTAAATTTTATCATTTAAATTGCAAAGCCATTTTAGATTTTACAAATTAATTGTAATATATAAATATGCAATACTTATAGTGAAAAAAATAGATAAACAGCGGGATCCAGTTACACTTAATTGAGTGTACTCTCATTTGAAATATTACCATTTTTCTCTCATCAGTATTTTTTCTTTTAAAAAATTGTTTTATGAGACAATGTTTTGTTTTGTTCAACAAACCTACACTTAACAATTTAAATATCACATTAAATATTCAATTTAACCTGTGTAATGTCTTAAAAATTAACATTTAAATATTCCCTCACTTAAGTTGAGTGTACACGCGACTGAGTGAAAGATTGTGAAACTGGGGTCTGATTGCTTCTTAATACAGATATAAAGAAATAAAAATAGATAAAGATATAAAAATAATTACCATACATACACAGTCTGGTCATAAAAATTGTTTGTTCTATTGTGTAACAGATGGTGACAACAACCTAGCTCATTATCATAAAAAATAGATGAATATTTTTACAAAAAACAATATGGTATAAAGAAAATTGGAAAAACTTAGCTGACATTATGTTTTCAATTTTGGAAACCATGAAAATACAGTTTATAATATCTGACTGAAAATTTATCTAAAAATTGTCTTCAGCCAGTTCATAAATATATTTTTAAAGATTAAAGCTAACCGGTTTGGCTTCTAAAATGTTTTTGTTTGCGTAAATCAGATAAAATACCAACAATACACAGAACTGGTTAAAGAGCTAGAGAATAGAGAAACATGAAAATGGAGTATTTCACCCAGGCTGCTTGTAATTATCAGAAATCCATGTAAAATTCTATAACAAACTGATTTAAGATAAATTGTAGATGTCACTCAGTAATAAAATATGTTTGATTGTTTTCTTGGGAAGATGATGTGATGAAGCAAATAAAATCATGCATACCATCAAAATATTTTTCTCAACCTGTATATGAGACTTTTCTCACGTTTCTGTATAAAACATTAAGATTATGTATATCAATTTGTATCTTATCTTAAAAAGAAACCTATAAAGTCTGAGTATGAAAAAACATTTTAAAATTGGTAAAATGGCCCGTAAGTACATGTATTGTTTTTGCACAAATTGTTACATATATATATTTGCTGTAGTTCTGAAACTGACAGTATTGGCAGTGACTATTGGTCCAAATAAATAGGTTTGGTGATGAAACATATATACATGTATATAAACAAAATCTTATTGTAGAAGATCAAATTGGTACACAGAACACACAAAAAATTAAATAAATAATCAATAAAAATACAGAGTTCAAAATATGTTGTGATCCCAAGATACGAAGGACTGAAAATAAAGTATGATTCCTAGAAAATATGTAAAAATAATGAAAATATATATATACTTGTTACTTGGTAGACATTTAACAATTTTCACAAAAAATAAATTGTCAACAAAGACTAATTATACAATTGTTTTCATGCAAAAATTACAGATACTACCATAGTATAAATCAGGGAATTTTTGCATTTACGGTATTCCATTTTTGCAGAAAATTATGAAAGTACCAACCAGTATAACAATGCAAAATTCAGTTGCTAAAAATCTGATTTCAAACTGCATATGTACAGAATGTTATGTACACAAATAAGTACCATCTGTATATAGACAAATAATGCCGCTACTTACAAAAATCAATTGGTGAAAAAATTTCCCAATTTAAGTACATTGTATTTGAGATTATCATAATTATTTGATTATCAGCTGTTAGATTTTTCATTTTTTTCCTGCTGAGTTGGTCTTCCTCGCTGCCCTTTTTCCTGTTTTAATAATTCTTCCTCTCGTTTTTTCCAATAATCCATGTTTTGTTGGATATGCATTGAATTGTCAGCAACACGAGGATCTGGCTTGCCGTAATTTGGCGGATTTTCATAAGGAGAGTATCCTAATGTTTCTAACATTGGTGCTATTTTTGACATTTGTGAAACAACATCTTCAGGGATTTTACCTACCCATTTCGATAATGCCTCTAGATTTACAGGACGTATAACCTGGTCAGAGGATTTTTCCGTTCTGTAAAAAGACAGAAAAATATAATGTAAAATAAGTAAATACAATTTGGAATAAAAAATAAAATATTGTTGCTCTATATACAAACTTATAGAAAGCTTTCCTGAAAAATGTCAATTAAAATATATAGATACTAAGCCAAAAGTCAAACTCCAAAGAAAGCTTTCCTGAAAATGTCAATTTAAATACATGAAGTCAAGGTCATCAATTTCCCATTTTTTGCAGATATGTCAGTAGAATGCTCCACCTGGAGCATATCTTTCACACTGATCTATTCAATAAAAATCCCTTATACTGGATGCTTACACAACCTATGCTTATAGAAGAAGTATGTCAGATACCCAAAAATCTCTTCTCCAATAACTATAAGGGCTTTAGTGGTAGAGTGATCTAAAGTACATGCTCACAAATCACAGTGCCTCTCAATGCCTAAGGTTCAAATCCCGCTTATGGAAATCCTAGTTTGAGATTTTGTGAGTTTACTTGCCAAAGGTCAGTGGTTTTCTGTGGACACTCCAGTTTTCTCTACCATCACAGAATGTCCACCATATATATATAAGTAATAGAAAGAATCCTGACTGGGGCATAAAACACAATTACTCAACTCCACTCTTCTTAAATAATTACAAGTAAGCTAGAAATTAAGGTACATTTGACCAATACTAGTAAATATTTGACTATAAGAGAATAATAAATCTTTGTACAATACTTCAGTGCAAAGATAATTGCAATAATTTAAAACATTTAAACAAATCTCTTGTTTTGTGTTAAGACTGTTAAATCTTGTTATAAAATTTCCTTTTCAAAATGACCTCTTTAAAAATGAAAGTTTCATGTAAAATAACATTTTTCAGCTAATTTTAGAAATTACTCAAACTTACTTTGATAAAGAAATTCCACCAGGTTTTCCAATGTAATCTTCATGGTGTAACACTGTACTATTCCAAGGAATATCCAGAAACTGTAATATTCTCCTCATCCAGACTTCTGGATTTAAAACTAACTGTTCGTAATACACAGGCATACAGCGCGAAGCTCCTACATGTATACACTGGGCATACATGGATTCCATTGCCATGTTCCACTTTGTTAAACAACTTTTGTAATTTGTCAGATCAAACCCTGTAATGGTTACTTTACGAGATATGATGGAATGCACAACTGCTCGACCATCTCTTATCATAAACAAAAATTTTGCATTTGGAAATAATTTAGATAAATAAACACTGGATTTCAAAGTAAAAGGATCCTTATTACAAAGTCGAGGGGCTGCTGATCCGTGTTTGGCAATTACTTCTAAAATAAATGCCATGACTGCAGAATCTATGACATCACTTGTTAACCCGGCCTCCTTTAATCTATGTTTTTCAGTATCTGACCTTTCCCAATGTGTTCTCATTCCCAGAATTCTTGGAATAACTCTTGTTTCTTCTCCACATCTGACCTCTGGATGAGCATCCAACATGACTCTCATCAAAGTTGTACCACTTCTTGGCATCCCTCCAATAAATATCAATGGCATATTATGATCATATGGAATCGCTCTTTCGTTTTCGTCATAAATATATTTCACCTTTTCTTTTGGAACCATATAAGCTTTTTGTCTTGTCTCACACATGAAAAATGAATAAACTCCAAAATAAAATCCCAGTATTATAACCAGCACCCAGCATGCAGTTCTTTTTGGTCCTTTAAAATGAATGGCTGACATTTTTACCTAAAAGGTTTACACAAGTTACACAAGTGATTCTGCTAAAGAATTCAATCTAATCGTATCTCATTGTGACAATAAATTTCTTCAGTGCTCCATTCACAATAAAACAGCTGAGAAAATTTCATCAAAATTTACAGAATGAAGTTATAAAATATTAAACTGAACACAATAAAACTGATGTGAATCTCAATTCTCAAATGCACATGTTCAATATTTATAATGCTGGAAACAACAGAATCAGTTTCAACAGTAAAACTTCATTTGTAATAAAAATTTATTATCATTCAACTTGAAATATCCATTTATAAAATCTATTTTACAAATTTTTCCTTTATATTAAGAAACTGCCTTTTGTTCTTTCTTCATTTATTCTAAAATTGATTTTCTTTCCTATGACAATACCTTTTATGCAAAAATATTATCTTTAAAGATTGTTAAACGAACCTGTTTACATCTGTTGCCATTTGTCCTTTTTTTTTTTATTCACATAAAAAATCTTCCAATCCTTTTAATCTTATTATTGCAGTAACTGGTTTGGTTTTTTGGATTGCAAAATTACCATTTCTGTCATCTTTACTAGATAAGTACTTGCTTTATATTAGTACTTGCTTCAGATTCAGACATTTTTTTTGCCATAAACTGCTGCTACATGAATCCTTAGTAATCTACCATTTCTGATAGTTTTTTGTCATTAACAACTACTACTTATATTTCACTACTAGGTATGAGTATGTACTAATTCCGAGACAATCTCTCATTTCTACTAGTTTTTTATATATATAAAGTGCTGTTACACAGGTATCATTTCAGGTATTATATGCCTCTGTGATCTCCATTTTATAATTCATTTTCAAACACTGATATTGCTACAATAAAAAAAAAATTAATTAAAAATATAATTTACCTTTATAGTTTATATGTATCATAAAATACAAAAATTATAAAGATGACTGATTTAATGAGTTAAGGCATCATATTTTGCAACAACTAGTGATGGCAAAGATTAATCGGTTTATTGATTGAACGGTCAAACCACTGATTTTGATTTCAAAAATTGATTTTATCATTCTCATTTATGTACCCCAAAGTTACCTGACACTTTCACCTGTTTGTCATGTATTTACAAAAAAATACCTGATATAGGTATTTAAACAGTGTTTGGTAGTAGTAGTTGTTTTCATTAATAATCCCTCTCTATATGTGATTTTACTTATTATACAACATGCCTTCCCAGTCGCAAGGGGTTGTCGCAAGCATAGGCATATTTCAAACGAACTGCTGATGGAAAAAATAGTAAAATGTCATTTATATGTGAGACTGAATTGACTTTTAAAGGTGGTACATCATGAATGTTAAACCATCTAAGATCTAGACACCCCAATTTCTTATCGGATAAGTTTTTGTCTTCTTTTTTATGATTTTCCAATTAATCTTATTTCCACCAAAATTATGAGAAAAAAAAGGAAAATTTAATTCATGTGCTAATTAAAGAATTAATTTCAAATCAGTACTTTTAATGTCAAAATAAGTTTAAATAACATTTACTTTTTTAATTTTTGCTGACAGATGACGACTTCACAAACATAATTTTGTGGAGCTTATTTCATTGATTTACAACTTTTTTTTAAAAAAAAGTAATTCAGAAATTAATTTTCCCAGGTGAAGAGAAATTGACACAAAGGGGAACGGACTCTTTACTGTAAGATGATTAATAACAATAAAACAATATTTGTGAAAATATTAAGTTTTTTCTTGTTCCGACTTTTATTTTGAGCCACAAAGGCATAAAAACATTACAAAATATACAGACAAATAAAATTTACAAATCAATTTTTATTCGCAATCCTAGATGCTGATGCTGAAAGCATAAACTAAATTATCTTCAAAATGAAACCAATTTCTGAGTATCTGAATATAACTAAAAATATTTTTTTTTTAAATTTGTACAATCAAAGTTAAGAAAGATCTTAATTTATATATGGCTGTGACATTGAGGGGCCTATAACAGGTGTCCTTGATGGAAAGGCTTAAACAATAATAAAACTATACACAAAATGACCACTGCCGTAGCTCAATTAGTAGAGTTCTTGCTCCATAAGTGGGAGGTCTTAAGTTCGAACCCTGACCGGGTCTGGCCCAAGACTTGAAAGTGGGTAGTGACTGTTCTTTGGCCAAGCACTCGGCATTACGAAATGAAAGTCATGGTTCTTTCAGATGTGAACTTAAAATAAATGAGGTCCCATGTCACGGTAGGCATGGCCTGATTCAGAACCCTGCTCTATAAAGCCATCAGCACAACGCACAGACAAAATTTCTGCATTTTTGCCTATAGTTGGCGACATCTTGATATAAGTGATATATTCTTGACTGGGACGTTAAACACCATTATTCAACTCAACTCTACATAAAATGATCTTTAAGCTCTAAGTGCTATATTTATCTCCCCTTAATGAGACACCAGGTGCCCTTGAATTTAAAATGTTTTTAGTAACATTTACATTGAAAATGGAAAGTAACTGATGTGAGGACCTAATTCTTCCTTGTCAGTCAAATTGAGAATTAAGTCATGCTGTTGCTAAATAAAATAATCTCAATGTACTTGTAACACAGATAAATTGGAGTTGCTGTTTTTTTGTGCAGAATACCCTCTGTCACAGCTACAGGGCATGTATTTTCACATGCATGACATACCGGTAGATGATTCTATTTATATCAACTTAATTAATAAACGAGGAAAACATGAAATCATGCCGGTACATCATTTATCAAATTTAACATAATTCCATAAAACTTAATATTAATGTATGAAGATATCATAAAAGCTGTCTACTAGAAAAAATATCATTTTTCCTGGGATATTTTTAGAATCTTTAGTAAGTTAATAGAAAAATTCAAAAAATGTTTGAAATCTCAAGGTATTTATATATCAGTGAATATATATTTAAACACAAGCAGAACTTTAATAACTTACCAGTAAAACTAATTTTTCTCAAACATACCATAAATTAAATTCAAAAGATATTATTAAATCCCAACAGCTTTAAAATAAAAAAAACTAAATACTTCTCGATAACATAAATTAATAAGTAAAATCTAATGTATTTCACATTATCTAAGTTTAAATATATATAGAAAATTCATGACAGATAACATTCAAACTCCACAGTTAAAATCTACACATCATCATTTTCACTTTTCTCGACAAAACAAAATAAAATAAACAGCTGCGCCTGGAGGGCATGATACGCCCGTCAGATATTTAAACTTCTTTTTTAATGTCTTAAACAACTTGACATTTAGCTGAAACATATTTTTTTAAAACAAAAGTAGCAAATTATTTCTCAATGTTTATTCACAAACCTTTTTGATTATAGGACAAATATAACACAAAAGTTTCATAAAAAAAGTTCAAATGATTTTTGAGTTACAACATGCAAAAAAATGCCTAAAATTTGACAATTAAAGGCCAATAACTCCGCAACGAAAAAACATACGAATCTCAAAAACAAAAGGGAGCTTTCTGTCTTAGATACAAACATTTCACAAAAGTTTCCTTAAAATTGTTCAAAGCATTCTTGAGTTAGCATACGATGTGTGGACATACAGACAGACGGACGGACTGGGCCATACCATAATACATCCCGTCATAGACGGGCGTGTAAAAATAGTAGCTACCTGGTATATGAAAAACTATAGTACCTAGCATCTATAAAAATATCTATTAAATAAAAGAGCACATTACATATTTCAGATTAAAATTGTTAAGCTGTTTTCACTCAAATATCAATGAGAGCAAAACAGGGAACAGTTCACCTTCCATAGCACATGGTTTCACATTTTATCCAAGAGTCTGTGTGACATGTCACTTATAAAATGAAGCTGCATACCTACCATGCTATATATATATATACAGTCAAACCTGCCTTAAAGGCCACCTATCTATAAGGGCCACCTATTTATAAAGGCCAATAAAATTCTATGCCAGTTGCTTTTTATTCATTTTATTTGAACTTTTGTATAAAGGCCACCTGTCCATAAAGGGCAAATTTATACATGTATTCCCATGGGTGGACTTTATAGACAGGTTTGACTGTAAATATATTTCTGTATATTTTTTTTACTCCATTTCTTCAGATAGACCTACTACATTTTGTCATATTATTGAAAATATTATGGCAAAAAATCATGTATGTCATCTTCAAGGTGATGGGAAAAAATATTTGTTATAGAGAGAAACATGTTTATCATGACATAAAAGAACTATATAGGCTTCCAATAAAAACTTATTGCGACCTTTTTGTCATGCACTCTGATTGGACATCTGTTACAGCTGTCTCTAGGTTTATATATACTATATATATATATATAAATATATATATATATATTTGACAAAGCTACAAATTATAATAAAACTCAATACAAATATACTGTTGGGATGTTCATTTTTTCATGTTTCTTTATTGTGTTATTCATTACTTTAAACTTTTCTTGTGATACTACGCAAATGAAAAAAAAAGTTTCATTATAAATTTTGGCATATTCCTATTACATGTACTTTCACTTTGAAAATAATATATAATGCACAATATGTATACCATTATCCACCATACCAATTACTCATTCAGAACCCAGTAATTATTAAAATGTATTAAATCTACATTTTTTAAAAATATTTATTTATTAATCTATTTTTTTCAGTTTGCAAATAAAGTGAAGACTGTATGAACTAAACATCTTAAAGAGCAAAGATTCCTTTTAGAATAGACAAGGATTTGATTAGATCCATATCAAACAATATTAACTACATGTGCAAAAGTATAGTTCAGACAAGAATACAAATGAATTTCATTTATATCAAAATGCCATCATCAGAAATTTGAAGCATATTCTATCATTTTACATAGAGCACCCCTCTTTGATGAGGGGCCTTGGTGGCCGAGTGGTCAAAAGCGCGGCCCTTACAGATCACAGCACCTCTGCCTGGGTTCGAATCCCACTCGCGACAGATTTTAGTGTGAGAAAGTTTGTCAGTTGGTGTGTTGAAGGTCAGTTTTTTTCTCCAGGCACTCTAGTTTTCTCCATCATCCCAGAACTGACTGCCTCAACAGTGTTTTCTCCAGCTTGTTAAAACAGGGGGTCATCAATGACACCCTTACATGAAAGGAGGGGGGTCATTTTTCAAATGAAGGGGTCATGAAATTTTAGAATAAAAATTACTTTTTTGATATTTTACAATGAAGGGAATATTGTGTTAGAGGATCTGTACTAATCTGCGTCAATGTTTAAGTGTTTTATTCCAAATGCTACCTATATCTGTAATATTTGAAACAGTAAAATCGAGACAGTATCCCAAAACAGAAATTACTGAATGTCAAGTCAACAGACCATTATCATTCATTAATATTATCCATCTCTTCCGTTATGCCTCTTCTACGTATGATTTTATTATTTTCATAAATCATCAAAGGATATCTGTTTAACAAATTTTATTAAAATCTTGATTTACATCACAGGGGCTTGTATTTATTGATAATTCCCTTTTTCTGACAAATACCCTCTTTCTAACCAAAACCCTGGATCAATAAATACAAGCCCCTGTGGTCAAACGAGATTGTTTCGTCTTTTCTTTTAACCCGATGCAAAGAGCGCTTATAATGACTTTATAAATTAAGCGTTCAATACAAACATTTCAAAGATTAAGAATATAGACAGGTTCCTATATTAATATTTAGCTTCCTTTAATATGGTAGGATAGTCATGTGGTACGACAATACGGAATTTCCGCTCAGTACTTTCGTTTTCAGTCGTATCACCTTTTATAATTTACAGTAGCCGATTTCAATCTACATAAAATTGGTTGCGTCAAAAATAACACAACAGCAAAACCAAGTTGCGTCATTCATAAAAAAATCGCGTCAAAAATGCAAGAAACACACTCTGGAGAAAACACTGCCTCAATATAAGTGAAAGAATCTTTAGTGAGGCGTAAAACACCATTACTCCACTCCTCTCCTCTTGAAAGAGTGTTATATAAAATAAAACAAAGTTATATTAGCTATCAAATTTTAAATTTTACTTGTAACAAGAAGGTAAAGAGTCCAAATCCCAATTGCTACACATCTTACCCTTTCTGATAAATTAAGTTATTAAAACATCACAATTTCAATACGGATTTACAAAATTACACACTAGATCTATATGGAAAAAATTGATTTCACATTTTATATACACCTATTACCAGTCATGTATAACATGTTACAGCTAATTAATCAGTTTTAGAATCCAAAATAAATAATTCTTTTGCTAAGTATGTAACACCTTGTAATATCTAATTATTTTTATGGTTATGGCAAATAAAATTGACATTTTAAATCGACTATTTTCTGTAATATTTAATTCATAATCAATGTATCATAGTTGCTGACGATCCTAAAAATGATGCTATAAGGAAGTCGTTACACCTTTTTAATAATATATATGTATGTGTGTGGGAGTATGTGTTGGTAAGGTACATGATTTTAAACTTTTCTGCCATACCCAGTAAGCTACATACAGTACCAGTAACAACTAATTAGAGAATTTTTTTTCTTGGACTGTCTTAGCTAATCCAACAACAAACACCAGTTCCAACATAGACAACATTTAAAATCTTATTTACTGGTATAAATTTTAAAATGTTGGCTTAGTGGAAATGATCAATTCCATTTTGTCAATTTTTAATTTCTCTTAAACAGAATGTCATCATGCCAAATGGTTAACTTCTACTTCTATACTTTATATTGTAAAAATGATAAAGTTTTGAAGTTGTCAGTAAACAGTAAATAAAACATTATACAGTTAAACTGCAAACAAACATACATAAATATTTTTAAAAGATTCATTTTAAATTAACTGCTTTCATTGGAAATTCATAAAACCTCAAGTATTTCTGGTTCTGCAAAATGTAGAAAATGGGTTTTGGTAAATTTTAATTTTTTTTTAAAAAATTAACTGGAAAAAAAAAATTGGTATATTGTTCACTTATTCATAAATAGACAAAACTGAAATCCACTATGTACTCCCTAATAACTATAGAATAATCATATAAAAACAATATGTGTATTAATATTAACCCATTACCAATTTTACATTAGAAACAAGGTATTGTTTTTACCAGATTACCTTCTATGGTGATGCTTTCATTCACCAGTTTTTCAAAAAGTTTTTTTTTTTAATGTGAATATTCTAGGATCGTGATCAAGTACGGGCATAGTCTCTCTCTCTCTCTCTCTCTCTCTCTCTCTCTCTCTCTCTCTCTCTCTTCTCTCTCTCTCTAAAGACTAAGCTCAAGTAAATGAATAATACCAAACTTTATTTTAAAATATTTGATTTTCTATGAAAATTTTCCAAAATTTGCTCTCATAAAGGCAGTGAGATGTTTAAGTACATAAAAACATAACCCATCTGTTATGCTGACAACAAGAGCACTTAAAATATACAAGATGTTATGTAACATAATCTATTTCGTTTCCTGTTATTTGCGTCAATTTTAGAAGAATTCATTTTTGTTTTCCTTTTATTTAAGTTACTGGTAATTTTAAACATACAATTATGGAAACCCTGTGACACTGAATATGAAACTTTTTTAGTACAATCTAATTGTATTTTCAAAGAAAATTTTAATATACACGTTTCTTCATGAATTAAGTACTTTGTTTACAAGAAAAACTCAATTGATTAGTTGATTAGCTTCTATGTGTAATTTATTTCAATTGTGAAAAAAAAAATGGCTTGTATATATAGCCATCATTTGGAGTTGAGTTTTTTAAACAAATTATTTATAAAGCATTACTAACTGCATAGAATTCCACTACAGATCCTGTGTTTACCTTTAAACTACACACATATAAGCAAGTTGATACTATTTTTGAAAGAAAGATATTCTGAAAAAAATACAAACCAATAACAATGGAATTCCCAGCGTACCAAGTGATACCTCATAGCGTTTGTGCAGGACAATTATTTCTATTGGCAATGGAATCGCATATAGTGATGTTTTCCCGTAATAATGACATTAATCCGGGAATATTTGATGTAAACGTTATCCATTTCATTCCACACAAAAATAAAAAGGTATTGATCACGTGGTATGCTGACGAGTTCCATTACAACTACATGCACTAAGTTTCAACAATATGAATTCATTGTCTCTATACCTATCAAACACTGAAAAAATCTCAATAACTCTTAGTACACTGCTATTTTATCCACACTCAGAATGTCACTTCCAAAGACATACATTAACATTAAGGGGGCATCGGTGGCCAAGTGGTCTAAAGTGTGTGCTTTTTTATCACAGTGCCTTTCACCGCCTGGGTTCGAATCCCACTTGGGACAGATCCTAGTGTGAGAAGGTTTGTTGTCAGTCGCTTGCAGAAGGTCGGTGGTTTTCTCTGGGCTTTCCGGTTTCCTCCACCATCCAAGAACTGACCGCCTCAAAATAAGTGAAAGATTTTTGACTGGGGCGTAACACACCATTACTCCACTCCACTAAATAACATCAACTTGTTCAAACATCTTGTTCATACCTTTTTTCACTGAAGCATTTTATGGATGAACTGTTCCTATAGCATCACTTCCATGTTTCCACTTAGTATATCACTATTGATTCAAATGATACCATTATTTCATTGCAATACCTTACTTAATTCATGACTTTTCAAAGTGTTGCAGTCTATAAGGCATTGTTTTATGAATGAACTGGATAATATTCACCTAGGTGCACCAGAGGAGAAAGGTCAAAGCTAGGTAGGCATGCCAGGAACATGACAGTTTATGACTTTATGTCTGTGAAAGTGTTAACACATTAACTTGTACTGATGAAGCACTTTGTGTGACATAATCTACAAATAAGTAGATATGTGAATCTATAATAGAATAAAACTGAGATATTTTCATTTTAAAAATAGTAAAATAAACAAAATATGAGCTTGATTGGTAACCTACCACTTACTTATCAAAAACTATCTCTACAGTAGTAAGCTTTAAGGAAAATTGTACAAAATGAGACAGATCGATGGACAGATGAATGAACTGACTGACTGACTGACTGACTGGTTGACTGAATAAATGACTGATACTTAGATCACAATTCTAGTCTACTTTGGCAATGACTTAAAATCATTTATGGTACAATAAGTGTGTTCAATACAGTGTCTTTCTGGTTAAAAACTTTTAACGGAAGGGAGGGACATTGTCAACATTACGTTTCACTGTAGATTATAATAAGCAGTGACTGTATTGTCATACATATCATAATACATGTATTTTTTTATTTTTATTTTTTTTTTACAAATGGCAAGATAAAGGCTGTGATGTTACATATAACTGACAACTTAGCTCTATGACATCTGACAATTTGATTTCATCAACTGAAATGGATAAATATTTATATCTAATACTCAGTAATGTGTTTGCCATTATGTGTTATATTTTATCCACTAATTTTATTAAATCATATGGACTTCAAATACAAAGCAATTCTGTCAAATTTGGAGTTCATGTCTGTTTATGTTATATACCAATTCAAGTTTATGGAAAACAATATCTCAAATCATTTACAATGTTACAATGTTGAATGGACTTTAAGTGCTGAATGCATTTAAGTTAAAATAGTTTGGAAATTTTAAAATTAATTTTTCATTCAATCCTTTTTGCATCATTAAAGTAGTACTTTAACATAAACTTTCACATTTTGACACGCCGCCGCAACGACACCAAAAAAGTAACACCTAAGTCTCGCCTTATAGGAATGCCAGGCTCGACAAAAATCAAATAAAAATATCGTTTTTTAAATAAATTTAATTACATAGACAGTGATTTAAAAGATTCTCTGGGGCCACGGCATTAGTGCTACCACACTTGCTGTGATTGAGCTTGACATTGATTACTTTTATTTCAAGGTGAATAGAGAAATTAAAAAATTGATGAGAAAATTAAATGATCATACAAGTAGCAAATTGTTTGAGTTTTTAAAGGGGCATAACCTTCACAAAAGATCACCAATGAGATCTGCAGGTCCTACAGACAGCTTAAATAACAGAAACAAGAATATCAAGGATTTAAATGTCTCCACTGGTTAGTTTTTGATTGAGTAGAAAATTCATAACTATAACATAAACTTTCACATTTTGACATGCCGTTGCCACCGCCGCTGCCTACAACACCTGAAAAGTAACACCTAAGTATTGCCTTATGGCAATGCAAGGCTCGACAAAAATTTATAAAAATTAGCCATAACTCTCATAATTAGTCATCATTGGAATCTTAGTGACTCATCCTGACAAAAAGAATAAATTATGATCAACATTGTATAGATATTCAGAAGTCATATACACTCTAATAAAGATCATTAATGAATACACGTGGTTACTAACTAATCTCAGCTTAGCAGATAACAAAGTAATAGACAAAAAAAATATAATTCACCATTAGAATTACAGAATAGGAAAGGACTATGTAATTCTCAAAAGTATAAATGGAACTTACAGATAGTTCACTTTATAAACTGTGGCCCAAACTTGACCTGTCTGGTTGCCATGTCAACAACCCAGGTATGGAAATGACCAATAAATAAAACCTGCAAAAACACTTAATATTATGGGGCCATTACTCAAAATAAATCATCAATGAAACCCAGCCCCCATATAATATGACTTTGATAACCAATGTGTGAAGACTGATCAATAAAATTGGCAATACATATTAAGGGGACATAACTCAAATACTTTGTAAATAAAACCTGGTCAACTACACTGAATGATAACTAATGGATAGAAAGAAAGAAAAGAGGTTGAAAGCCCCCCCCCCACACACACACACAATGACAAAGCTTGATTTTGATAACCCATAAATAGAAAGAAAGAGAGAATTGTTACCTTACCTTAGGCCACAATTTTTAAGGGCTATAACTGCAAAGATAAATCATTAACTTGACTTTAATAACGAATGGCTAGACAGATAGATAGAAAGAAGTAAATAAGATCAATAAGACCGACAATAACATAACAAAATAATAGGGGCCATAACTCTCTCAATAAATCATGAATGAAACCCGATCCACCACACACATTGTGACCAATCCTGACTTTAATGACCCATAGATATAGCTGTATACTATATATCATCCATCAATTAATCTGACAGCTTCGCCACCACTTAGATCACCATGACATACAAATAATCCAAAGTATGATATTTAATACTAAAATTCGAATACTTACAAAAATTTGATTCCAAAATGGCCATAAATATCAAATATCCTTTATATATTTACTGGTAATTATTTCAACAGATATTGATATATCTAATGGATTTAAAGAAAGCAAATGATTATTAGAAAGAAGGATGAAAAGCATGATGATAATTCAATAAAAAGTTCTCATAATGTACAAATTTTGTTTCAAAAATGGACAATTGTGTCAAATAGAGGATTTATCACTTCAGTCCATATTGTAAATTTGTCATCACCATGACAACAATTACAGTTTTGCCATTACTTGCCAATAAATATCCTAACATTTTATGTTACCATGGTTATGTCTCATCAATAAATTTCGTCAATGTTTTGTTAATTTTCAAAATAATAGAAGATATTTGTAAAATTTTCTCATAATTTGAAATAAGATTTGTTGCAGCTGTTACTTATTGAAAAACTGTAGAAGAGAATAAATGGAGTAAAGTAATATAAGTGTTTTATGTTACTGAAAAAATTCTTTTAATTTTTTTTTTTTTAAATTTTATTCAAAAAAAGGACATAGTTGCATAGAGTCAATCACTTCTGGAATAGTACAGAGAAATAGAGTAATTGGGTTTAAAACCAAATTGATTCTTTTATTGAAATCGAGACACCCAGGTCAGGAATGGTGAAAAATTTAGAATGACTGGAGTAAACCATGAACAATGAACAAGTAAACTGAAAAACTGAGAAAATATGCCCCAACAGGACTCTGTGTTGGACTTCCTGAAGGCTTTCCGTGGCCCTTAGATCCTTTGACAGTGGGGACTTAAGCTTTCAGAGCTCACAATGTCTCATGACAAAATTCTCAACCCCCCCTCCCCTTTATAAAATTCTGGATCTACCTGTGCTGTACGCTGTGAGTTTGAGCTTGAGACCACTGGGTATGTATCACAATACAGGGTTTAACAAACTATCACTAGGTATGTATCATGATACATGGCTTAACAAACTATTACTAGGTATGTATCATGATACATGGTTAAACAAACTATCACAAGGTATGTATCATGATACATGGCTTAACAAACTATTACTAGGTATGTATCACAATATAGGGTTTAACAAACTATCATGGCATGTATCACGATCTGGGGTTTAACAAAATATCATTAGGTATGTAATACTATGTATCATGATACAGGGTTTTACAAACTATCACAGCATGTATCACGATATAGGGTTTAACAAACTATCACTAGGTATGTATCATGATACAGGGTTTTACAAACTATCACAGCATGTATCACGATATAGGGTTTAACAAACTATCACTAGGTGTGTATCATGATACAGGGTTTAGTAAATTATCAAACTGTTGCCTTTGAATCATACATTGTGTTTCTATACAATGATATGAATTATTACAGTTTATCACTGATTGATAATGGTCAAAGTTTTAAATCTATCAAATAAATATATATATTTTTTTTTAAATTAAACTGACTATTTAATTAACTTAAGATAAAGAAAAGCAATTCCTTTTCAAATGGATCATTTTCAGAGTTTCATATAACATAATGATGATGATAATAATAATAATAATAATAAGAAGAAGAATAAGAAGAAGAAGAGGAGGAGGAGAAAGAGTATGGAACGCCGTTTTAACATATATTCAATTATTTATACCTATCTTCAAATAATTGTACCTAGGTTCAATTAATTACACCTAGGTCCAATTTTTTTAAAGATAGGTGTAATTGAGTTATACCTAGGTTCAATTGAATTATACCTAGGTTTAAATATTTATACCTAGGAACAAATAATTGTTCCTAGGAATAATTCATTTGTACCTAGGTATAATTCATTTGAACCTATCTTCAATAGAATTATACCTAGGTATAATTCATTTGTACCTAGGTATAATTGATACGTCTCTTTAATTGATTTTAAGATAGGTGTAAATAGAATTTTACTACGTTGAAACTTCAAAGCATTAATGAACAATTTATTTAAAGATAGGTATAATTTAATTATACCTAGGTACAATTCATTTGAATTGAACCTAGGTATAATTCAATTATTCCTATATTTAAATGAATTATACCTAGGTATAATTGAATTATACCTATCTTCAAATGAATTGTACCTAGGTTCAATTATTTGAAGATAGGTATAAATAATTGAATATATGTTAAAACGGTGTTCCATAAAAGAGGGGGAGAAAACTAAGAAGACAAAGACAAAGAACAACAACAACAACAAAAGCTGTTGGGCATTAATGCACACAAGTTATGTTCATAAATAAAAAAATAAAATTAATGGCCAGTTATGTGTGACTTATAA
The DNA here is from genome assembly GCA_029721355.1 of Tegillarca granosa. Lineage (NCBI taxonomy): Eukaryota > Metazoa > Mollusca > Bivalvia > Arcoida > Arcidae > Tegillarca > Tegillarca granosa. The sequence goes on from JARBDR010000524.1 coordinate 42,580, forward strand.
AACACTGTTCATTAATTTCTGTATTTATTTAAAAACGACTACTTTGTAACAACATAAATTGTTACGTATAAAATTATGTAATAAGTATTAGTATAATGCAAGAATAAGGAAAATGCAATGGTAATAAAAAATTATACCAAAATACAGAAAACATTCTTAAAAATAATTTGCATACATGATAAAAATTATAACACACAAACACACACACACACACACACACACACACACACACACACACACACACACACACACACACACACACACACACAGATTAAATTACCAAGAATTATTACATACCTTTTAGAGATAAATCAATACCAGTATTTAGTCTACATGTTTCCTTTATAACTGTGGATGTATCAAGATTTATGTCGGCATCCTGCTCCGTGACAGTAATCAGATGACCACTGATGTGTTAGGAATATGACCTTAAGTCAAGCCTTGGACACTAATGACTGACCAACAGCTATCACACTCTGACCATACCAAACCTGTAACTTCCAATGAGAATAATGTATTAAACAAGAGTTGGTCAAATCAAGTAGAAATTTATAAATGTCAGCTAAAAGACATTTATCTTTGTATGTCATAATTGTACAACACCATAAAGTACAATTAACGGCCCATCAATAACAGGAATGGTGTAAAAAATGTGACAATTAAGCTGTTGTATTGGCTTAACAGTTAAAAGACAAAACCATTACCAGGTGTAACATACATATAGTTATTATGTAGGTGTGGACACACTGACTACATACACAACACGTAAATGTGCAAATAAACATTTAGTAAATACATGTGTGTATCATGTCAGTTTCCAGAGGTAAACATTCCCTTCAAGAAAACAACAAATGGAGTAAATAGAAAATATTAATCTGATGTTTAATAACTTTGGTTCAAAGTTTTTATTATTTATCAAACACAAACATATACTGATATATGTTCAAATCACAAGCCTTAAAGCAAAGCAAAAAACTCGAAAATTGGCAAATTAGGTTGTCAGTTAACTAAGTACACATGTCACGTATACCGGTAAATAAAAACTAAGAATGAAAAAAACAAAAAACAAAAACAACATGGTACTATGGTACATCAAATATACCAAGGTGAATTTTAGATATAGTTACACCATGCTTATCAACAATATTGTGATATCTTAGGAAAAATCAGCCTACCAACTAAATTATCTCTGTATATAGACCTAACTTCTATTTAAAACAGGTCTCAATACCTGAATAAAATCAAAAATGCTAAATAATAAACTAAAGCACTTCTTACTGGCTAAGTTTATATACCAATACAGTTCACTTGTCAAAACAGTTCTTCTTCTATCAGTCACTCCAGTTTCCTCCACCTTGTCTAAATTGGTCGCCTTGATGCAAGTGAAAAACTTTAAACTTTGGTGTATTTTTAGCACCATTACTCCATTCCTCTCTACTAATGAAATTATTATCATCATCATTATTATTATTATTATTATTATTATTTTGCATTAGAGTACTGCATGAATAACAGTGTTTAGTCCAAACTGCACAAGTAGTAAATTTTGTTTTGATCTAAAATATTCTTTAGAAAGTAGTAGTGTCCATACAAATACATCATCAATGGCTAACAAAGTCACAGATAAATGATTTGTTTACTATCTGTCATAATATTATTGTCTATAATAATATATGACTAAGCACATATTACTTTTTCTATACAACAATGAGAACTGTAAATTTATTATTATTAATCAGATTCAACTAAACTTTTCAACCACAACTAATATAAGTGGAAGTAACCTACAATATAACATATATGGTTTAGTTTCTATTAACCTGCTTATACAGTTCACCTGTCTAGAAGGCCAAACTAACACACAATTCTAACAAATTCAAGTTTTGCACAGTGAAATCGACTGTCTTAGAAAGCTAATATTTTTTGGGACATTGTTCAGATAAGTCACATTTATGTTTTTATTTACAATGATTAATTTCCAAACAGTGTGTCCCTACAGATCTTGTTCAGTTCAGTTTTTCATTTACTTTGGGTTCAGTTTGCACAGATTTCAATGTAACATAATGGATACTTGAAAACAGACCTTACTTTTATATTAAAAAATGGAATGTGAACAGCTTTCAATATACTTTAGTGAAAAATTAATAAGTAATCTTAGTTACACAATAACATGTTCTTGCAGGACTTTCTTTTGTACCCTCCACCCATTATATTCTACATTTAAAAAAAACAGCAACAACAACATAAGTCTGTAAATTTTTTGAAAAAAAAAATTCACTGAATTGTTCAAAATAGCTTGATTCTTTGAGGGTACAAATGGAAGTGCTTCCATGTATATTTCCCTTCTGTCTTCTGCACAGATTTTGTCATTTGATAATAGGAATGGAGTATAGCCCTGAGTATGCATAGCATTTGGGTAGACTCTGGTAACACTTTAAAAAGAATTAAATGTTGTGAAAGCACAAGTGTAAGTCCTTCAAAAATGTCAATCTCTCAAAAATAATTATTTGTTTTAAAAGGTTTTGGTAGGACTATGAATATGTAGTCAGATTTTAGTTTGGTGGCATAAGAAGCACCTTACCATACCTACTTCTTTGTTTGGGGGCAACAGAAGTATCTTTCTTTATCTACCACTCTGTTGTCTAAAGGCACCAAAGGCACCTAACTATATCTACTCCTTTGTTTGAGGATAACAGGGAACATCAGTGACAACTTACTATACCCACTTCTTTGTTTGAGGGCATCAGAGGAACTTTCCATACCTACCATTTTATACGGGGCATCAAAGGCACGTAACCATATTTAATCCTTTGTTTAGAGCATCAAAAGCACCTAACAATACCTGCTCCTTTGTTTAGGGCATAAATGGCACCTATTCATATCTAATCCTTTGTTTAGAGCATCAGAAGCACTTTACCATACCTGCTCCTTTGTTTAGGGCATAAATGGCACCTAACAATACATATTCCTTTGTTTAGAGCATCAGAAGCACTTTACCATACCTGCTCCTTTGTTAGGGGGCATCAGAGGCACTTTTCCATACCTACTATTTTGTTTGGGGCACAAAAAGCTTTTTATCTGGGGGCACAAGAAGCTTTTTATCATAACTACTCCTTTGTTTAATGGGGCACCAGAGGCACCATGCCTTATACATACCCTTTTGTTGAGGGGCTTTAGAGATGCTTTACCATATACCTCTTCTTTCCATAAACTTTCAAAATGAATTGCATTTATCTACTGTAATCAAGTATTTATATCTTCATAATTTTTTCATATAATAAAAAATAAAAATCTATTGAGATTGTGGCATTTAACAATTAAAGGCTGGCATTTAATGCTAAAATATGATTTTCATTTCCAGATAACATTTTGCCATTTCCATGGTAACACTTAAATTCATATCATACTAAATCCATTGAACATGATTGTTTTACACAAGGATGTAGGTACTGTTTGGTGATACTGGGAAACATTCAGCATGAATCTGTAGACTATAATCAGGATGCAAAAAATTGTTTAAATTTTATTCTAACCCTGGTTTCCATTTAATTCAAAAATTTTAATTTAACTGCTTTAAGTACACTTAATCTACAGATTTCAAAAAAGGGTTTCTAAAAAATTTAATGTAATTTTAATTTACCTAATTAATGTGGTAACTCCTATGACAACCAACAATACTACAGATGTAAAAACATTTTTGTATCAAATTCATACCCTTTCTTTGTTAAAGATTGTAAAATATTACATCACAAGCAGTTATGATGAATGTTTCTGTCTCAACTCAAAAAGACACACACATAGTGATTGTGCTGTAATCAATTTAATTGTCATCAACTTCCTTGATTTTTCTTAAAGATTTTAAAATAGGACATAAATTAAGACTTATTTTACTAGTATATGTATATAAATGATAAAGTAAAGCAAGAATATAAATTAATCTTGTTTCAACATAAATAATAAAACTAATTTATTTTGACTTAAGTTACGATCAGTAAAGAAAGGTCATCATTAAAAGTTATTGGGTTTTTTTTAAATGAAATATAAATGGGTATTTACCGGTATACAGAAAATTATGGGAATTTAATATATTAAGTTTAATTATATATTTTTCTTATCTGTTTTCAAAGTCAGAAGAAAGATTCAACAAGGTGGTTTTTTTTAAATTTTATTTTCATAAAATGGCACTGTTCATGCAATATTCTTGTGATCTGCAGTTTACAGACACTAAAGATATAGATATATACATGTACTTACATATTACATGGATATATATACCAGTAATCACACACACACACACACACACACACACACACTATTATATTTATATATATATATATATATATATATATATATATATATATATATATATATATATATGTACAGGCACAAGAAATTACAAAAGTTTGTTTAAAAACTTAAATGGATAATGGTACTTGGGTTTGAGTAACGGTTTAGGGTGGAGTTTGGGGGCACACTACAATAATATTTAAACCTACGTAATATGTGATGTGTTTCATACCACATTTCTGTCAAGACATAAATGTTTTTCTTTGGATGATTTTATAACAAATTGCTATGCTTGATATTAGAATGTGATTACTATGAATTTGTAGAATAAAGATGGTGGTGTGGTGGACATTTTTAAGAATTTTATTTCACTAAAATAAAATAGAAAAAAATTAATTAGATATAAACATTATTAATTAAAATCTAGCTGTTTTTTGATACCTGTGTTCAGAATAAGTATTCCCGGAGCTCTGCCATTTTTCACTGATGGTTTATCTGGCAAATGTTTATTTGAGTTCTTGTTGATAATTAGAGAAAAAAAAATTAATTGCAAAATTTTTATGACTTAAAATACTATTAAAATACCATAATGAAGTTTAAAAAAATATCTTTTAAAAAATGTTATCCGAATGCTCTTTTTTTATTGTGAAAAGTATCAAATGATAGCCTCAAACTGTGATGTGTATCATATATAATGAGGTAGGCGTATCATTTCAGTCTTATAATTCTCATAATAATAACTACTAGTTGATTCCTTATTGCTTAGAAGAAATAAACTCACATTTTATTGACAGCATAACAGTTTGTTGAGAAGAAATAGCGCCAATCAGACTTACGCGTGTTCCGTGAAATCGAGTTATACGTCAACGTCATCACTAATGTAATTTAATTATATCATTTTTTTGAGTTAGTAAAACAAATTGAATGTAAAGAGAGTAGTTGTGTTTTCTTTTTTTAATCAGTATGGTTATTCACGACACAGATAAATAATCAAAATAAAATTCAAAATTTAATTAAATAAATACCATAATATCTAAATAATAAATAATATTGCCATTCAACTTGGACATAAATTAATGTGATTTTTAAAATTAAAAGAGAGCTGTAGTTGATTAAATTAAAAAGACAATTAATCTTGATAAAAAAGTACATTAAAGATATTTTTTATTATATTTTAAGTCATGTTTCATGAATACATTGAAACACTTAAGATGGTATGGTTAGTTAGAATGCAGTTGAACAGAAAATTTACAGTTTTTCAAGATAAGCTAATAAAGCTCTTTCTATGGATTGATTTAAGAAAAAGTTTGTGCATGCAAATTTCATAAGCACATGTATTAGGCAAACTTATAAAGTAGCATCTCTAACACACCCAGCTGTGACCCTGGGTCTTTTGTTTTTTGGATTAATGCTCTAGATGGTTGGTTGAAAGAGTGTTTAAATATCTAGAGTATTTCACACCTATAGAAGGTTATGGAATGGTGTTTGAAACAGGAATACCTAGATAAAAAAAAACACTGCAGACATGTATACTGACAAGTTTTCTGACACTAGGATTTGTCAAAGTTTGGATTTAACTTTGGTAGCAAGAGATGTCAGGTGATCTGCAAGCCAGCTCAGGTGCTTCAGAATACTAGTGCTCAGTTACTAAAACTGATACCAGTGTCAAAACTCCTCCTTTGACCTGCCCAAAAGTCAGGCAAATGGAAAATTTTATACCAAAATTTGTAAAGACTTCCTTTTGAATCCTTCACTAAAATTTTAATTTTAACTGACATGTTCTAAAAATGATAAAATTAAGCAATTTTGAACATCTGTGTGAATTTTTTTACTTAGAATTTAATGGGTTGGGGTAAAAAAGGAAGTCTTACACAAAATTCCCTAAGATTGACTAAATGTGGCCAGAACCTGTAAGTCTACTACTTCTAAAGTCAAACGACCACTAGATCTAAACTGGAACAGGATGGTTCAGGTCAGGGCTGAAACCAAGTGTAACCACAGGTGCCCGTGGAATGTATATTTAAGCAAAAAAAATTTTTTTTTTTTTTAAAATACCAAATTTTTATACTATACATAAATATAGTATAAAATTTGGTATTTTAAAAAAATTATTTTTGCTTAAATAACCATTCCACAGGCACCTCCGAGTGTAACAGGAAGGAAGAAAATACATGAAAAAAACACATCCTAGCCGAGTGCCCGGTGGAGGATCGAAACCAGCACTTATGGATGATAAACAATCGCTTTACCACAAGGCTGAAAGATCTGGACCAGAAAGTCTGGCAGTAAATCACCCTGTTATACCTACTATATACAATACCAACACCACGAATAACAGCCCCGCTACACCAGAATCTCCCAAACTATAGTCGAGTATTCAATCAATCCAGACCATTTAACTTAAGCTCTGTCTAAATTCACTATTATAATTTTTTCTGGAAAATATGTCAAGTACCAACAACACAGTCGTTCCACAGCAGATAATTCACAATATATCTACGGTAATTTGTACTGTTGAAGGCACTGACAATCGGACTTTCACTTTTAATAAGGACTGGTTTTGGATTGGTCATGTACACTGTCAAAATCTACCAATTGCAAATGAGGTAAAAAATCTAATTTACCTAGTAAATTTCCCTTTTTGCAGATGAAGATGTTGTTAATGTCATTCAGATCCTGTTTCTCGAGACCAGACTCTGCAGCAATTTTTATCACAAAGCGGAATAACTCTATGTGTCTGATAACTCATGATAACCTCGTTCCTACTAAGTAGCAGTCTTAATCAGCAAGGATAACACTTTCAAAGAACGCCTTTCTCTACAAGTAGGTATTCTTCCTTTTAATCTCATCCACATGTAGTTAAAAGAATATTGATTGGAAATAATTCAACAATGTCATTGAAATTAATTATTCATTAAACAGGGGATTAAATGTATGGGTAAGTAAGTAAGTAAGTAAGTAAGTAAGCAAGTATAAAGTAAGTAAGTAATTTGATAAGTGAGTAAGTAAGTAATTTTAAAATTTAGTGAGTAAGTGAGTGGGTGAGTTTTTTATTACAGTGACATGTGTATAAATAAGCATATAATCAATATTAAATCACACTGCTATAGTAATGAATGTATGATGCATCCGGTCCAATGGACCTATAAGTCACTTTATATTTATATGTACATCAGACTGTATACGTGGCTATTATTCACTTAACGACTTCTCTAAAGGCTCCTCTTTGCATCTTTTTTTAGCGATTGTATTCCCGGTGTCAGACATCCGGGCATTTCAGGAAAAGAATTTTCCGGCCTTCTTATTTGCGATAAATACAAAACGCTTCAAAGCATAGTAAATAATATCAGTGACATTTAAAAACCATTTTAAACGCTGCTGATAATATTGATGTATTATTATTATTTATCAAGACTGATAGTATGTTATATCAGCGACATTTTCCGTTTTAAATGTCGCTGGTTATATCTAAATTTATAATCATTTCTATGAAATTAATTGTGTCTCATCCGCGACATTTAAAACCGTTTTTATAATATCGCTGGTCTCATTAAAAACCTTATACTGCTAAAACAAATTTTAAAAAATGATAATAAGAAATATATATGCAGTCATCAGTGTTAAAATTTTCCTAAAAATACAAAAAACTTTTACTTTATTTGTTTGCATAAAAACCACAAGAAAAGCGAGGAATGATCAAAGAAAGATAATTCTGAATAATTTAAGTGATCATGTCACAAAAAGGCATGGACGTCAAAGAAAAAAATCCCAGAAGTAAAGATTTAAATAATTTTTGATTAGGGCAAAATTAATTTCATGTAGTCAGTCAGGCTATTCATCAGCTTATTACTAGTCAAATCTCTCTCTCTCTCTCTCTCTCTCTCTCTCTCTCTATATATATATATATATATATATATATATATATATATATATATATATATCCAAAGTCCCAAATTAAATAATTACAAAAACATTTCCAGATGCCATGAAGGCTTTATGATTTATTTATGAACACTTGTCGATTACTTTTGAAAATTGTATAGTCACATCCCGTTTTTTACCAGTCATTACACGTGTCCAATAAACAGGATGTTTACTAATGTAGAATGTTCATAACCTTAATAGGTTCATGCTTTTGTATGCAAATTCTATTTTAAGAGAAATCAAAATCATCAAAATAAATTTCTATTGAAAAAAATCATCGTCATCATTTATTATATTCCTCAGACTATGAGATTCATGATAGATATTAGTTATCAATTTAACGTTAAAAATATGTAACTTGGATACAACTCAATATTTCGTGTATAATTAAAAATTAACTAACTGAACAAAATAAACGTGTACGTACTACATATGTATATTACATGCACGTAGTTCAATTATTATGTTGTGATTCTCAAGATGAATTAAAGTATGTGGTAGCTGGTGTTTTAGATAAGCAAGACGCAAATCTGCGTTGATATTAACACATATAATGAATTAATATTTGTGACTTTTCTTTAACTTTTAAGTTCAATCCAACTCGTGACAGATTATCGTCAAATAATTTGTTCAATATGTTGAACCATTTAAAACATTTTAAATATCACTGGTTGAAATATATGATTGTTTTAAAATCTGTCACATATTGGGCTGAAAGTCGTATTGTGTTGCTAAATCTATAAATTAAGGCAGCATAAGGACTATATATACGGTAATTTAGTAAATAAATTTCAAACGATTCAGATCGAAGCATCTAAAATATTTTTTACCATTTGGCCTTTATGGAACCGCCACTACAGGTACAGGACTTGATGAGTTTATCAGGGAAAAAAACAACTTTATCTACGTTGTGAGCTAGTCCGAGAGTTCTGACGTCGATTTTATTTTACTTTTCGACTTTTGTAAAATCGACGTCAGAACTCTCGGACTAGTTGTGAGCCAAATAGTTCCTTCTTATTCTTCTTGGATTTAGATTTTCCTCAATTAATTTCGAGCACCACTATTATGTTTTAGGTATACGTTTTTAAGATATTAAATCTTGAATTGTAAAGGTCTACAATTAGGTTTTAGTTTTAAATGTCTGAATATTTTCGCAAAAACTTAAGTACCCTGCTGTGTTTACATGGATTTGATTCTTTGTAAACATGGGATCGAGGTTGTCCAATCAAACACGTTCTCAGCGGAGGGTTAACTTTGTTTTTGTTCCGGTGAATTTTGAAATGACGTTGTTCGCATAAGTTGTTATTTGGTATTTTTGTTAATCTCAACATCTATGACCAAATGGTAAGTCTTTATCGTCATTTATTTTTTATTTCATTACTTTGTGACAAAATGAAACTGAGTTACCATGGTGACAAAATTGTTTATATACATGTGACATTTACGTGCACCTGTTTTGTTTACATATATATATATATATATATATATATATATATATATATATATATATATATATATATTACCAAATACTTGTTTTATTTTTCATACCGACTAGTGGACTTTTATTTAATTGTCCATTTTTTCAAGAATTAAAAACCTTTTGGCTTTTAGGACAAAACCTGTATAGAAATAATAGAAAGAGTTCCTTTTATATCCCCCACTCAGACATACACTACTACACTTACTATAGTGTATACGGCATATTTTAAGTCTATATGGCTGGAGAACGAAAAAATTATAAAATCCTTATTATTGTTTGCACTGTACCCATGCTATACTCCAATCAGAACACATCTGTCACAGTTTCATGATAACAATATTTATTGAACATATTTGTTCTTTACGAATAAAATACACTTTTAATTTTTTGTTCCTCGTTACAATTACCAGTGAGTCTAAATTTTGATTTTTGAAATTTACTTTGTCTCTTCAGATGAAGATGATGTATAAAATTGAAAGGAAAGAATCAAAAGTTATGTAGACTTAAAATAAAGTCAGAGGCCTTGAAACTCAGAATCTCTGTGGAGACCTGTATTTGAAATTCTTACCCTACATTAGCATTATTCCCTGGTACTTGTATTCAATCAAACTTAACTACTTGACCCAAGAGTCCACTTCTTTAGTGATCACAATTTATCTTATTTTTAACTACGGTAGTCTTGTTGACCTGGTCATTTAGCTTTTCAAGATAAATTGTAAACAGAATATAAAAATCACTTGGGAAATATCCAAGAGCAGCACTTGGGTTTGAGCACACAACCCTTGATTTAGAAACCAGCAGTCAGTATCTTTCAGTCATGTTTACTCTGAAATTTTGATAAGGGTCAACATTTATAGAATTTTCTATAATTGATTTTGCATGTTGAACCAAAATTCTCAATACTAATTGGATATCAGAATTTATCTTAGTTAAATCATGTCATACACCAGCAATAACCAAGTCTTTCTTTTATCATCTCATAGTTTATAACAAAATATTTTATGTCATTGTTCCTGATGTATAGCCATGAGTTAACATGATTTTATACCAGGGAATGGCTTTACAATTAACAATATTAATAAAACCGTGTTTGTCGTGTTAATATCTATCTTACATGATATAAACAAACTTGTTATGTCCTTTTATTCATGGAAATATGGAGCAGATTATGACTTATTAAATCTAGAACAAAATCTTTCTTTGCTTCTGGTGTAAGATTTTGTTTGATTGGTTGAATGTTGTTTCATGTCACATCAACAGTTTTCAGCTACTTGTGATGAGATAGTTTTTTCTTATATATGTATGATATATCTAACTAAGAGTGTGTGGAATTTACAAGTTTTTGGCAAGTATTTGTCTTTGTTTTTAATAACATGAATAAATAATAATAATAATAATAATAATAATAATAATAATAATATTTATAATAAATAATAAATGAATAAATAAATGAACAAACAAATAAAAAAATACATAATTAAATAAATATATAAAACACTTGTGAATTTTAAATAATCGATATATTTAAAAAAAAATAAATGAATGAATGAACAAATAAATAAACAAATAATAATGAATGAATGAATGAATGAACGGACGAACGAACAATTGAAGAAATGATTGGTTTTTACTTTATCACAAAATTGACCCTAACATGAAGGAAACTCTTGGATGGAGCATAAAACACCTTTAAAATTCTTACCAACCCAACAATCATTATATTATTATACAAAAAGACTATTAAATTACTGCACATCTAATAAATAGCAAAATACAAATACAAAAACCATAATTACTATGGTTAGACATCATAATAAGTTACATACATGTTTAGATTTTTATCTTTAATTTAAAAACTGTAACAATTATCGAACTTGTATATTTGTGATAGATAAATAAATAGAATTATTCATTTGTTCATAATTGAAAACAGAACTGAAAGGAAATTGTGAGATAAAGCAATATATTATTTACAGATATATAATATTGATAAAAACTCAATAATTTAACCGGAAATGTAAAATCATATTTGTAAAATTTTGACTACATGTCAAAAATCTTTGGTCGTAATTAAATATTATTTTTCACTTTAATATTTGAAATTTGTAATTTATAATTAAATTATTAAACTATATAACAAAAAATATTTATTTAAAGTTAGTAAAAATTAGATTAAATCTTTCCAGTTTAGAGTCAGTGGGCTTACAGGGACTGAGGAGTCAATGTTAATATCCCAGTTTCTAAAGTATACTACTTTATGGACTGACGTTGTGGCTGAGTTATAGAGCAAGAGAACAGAGTCGAGTAATTTTTTTTTTTTTTTTTTTTTTGCCACTTTCAAGATTTTAGATTCACTTATATTGAGGCAGTCACTTCTAAAGTGGTGAAGAAAATCAGAGTGCCTTGAGAAAACCACTGACCTTCTTCAAGTGCACTGACAGACTTTCTCACTTTCTGAAGATCGGATCTGCCAGAGCAGTATGAATCTAGATGGTAATCAGTAAGGGCATACTTTTGACCACTCAGCCACATGGCCCCCTTGGGTTTGGTGACAGTGTCTTATATCTACTCTGAGATGCAGGGAAAAAGATAATGAAAGGAAAATGGTTAGCAGTTCTGTGATGTTAGACAGATTTTTTTTTTTCAGTAAAAGTCTTAAGTGTGTTTTTTACAGATCACAGTGCTTCTCACCACCTAGGTTAGATTCCTATAGTCTAGCAGATCTTAGTGTGAAAAACTATGTCAGTTTTTTTGCCAAAGGTAGTTGGCTTTCCTTGGGCACACCTGTTTCTTTTACCATCCCAAAACGGTCTTCTTTAATATAAGTAAAATATAACTGGACTGGGGTGTTAAAGACCATTATTCCACTCCCTTTTCTGGAGAGGAGATCTTGATTTGTTGTTTTATATCATAGTGCTCAAAGGCCAGGTACCGGAAAGACTGTATCTGCTCTGATACCCCTAGCAACTTGGATACATAAATTATAATAAAGTGTCATTTTGTATTAAGTCTTGGTAAAATGGAATTTTTTTATTTCCAAGGTAATGTCTAAATATCAGGTACATCATATTTTATCATAATTATATACTATATACTTATAAAGTATGCTTTTTTATTATTGTATAATCTTAAACTTGCATATGTTCCTACACATATTATTTTATCTACAATTATTCTGTTGTCATTAGATATATATATATATACTTCTATAATCTACTGATATTATTTATTAAATCAGAAATCTGCTCCTGTTTTATTTATTCAGGAGTTGCAGAGATGTAACAGGTGATATTACAGCAAGCACTTGATTTATGCTGTAATCTTGTATAAGTTGTTTTTGTTTTTGATATCATAGATCATGGAACTTGAGCTTCTAATGGACAAAATGACATAGGCATTTTTACTCTTCATCAACTAAATGAGGGAATATCATACAATTTTAAGAGATCGAAAACAAAGCCTTGATCAGTAACTGATTACCATGGATTTACATAATGTATACATGTTACTGATTCAGTATAGTTTACAGCCGTATAAACATCGTTTGTCGTTATAAATCAGTGATAGGTATTAATCAGTTTATTTGTCACAGAGAATGTACCTGACAATAACGATTTATTTCTCTTATTGATATACCTAATTGTCATTGATTTTTTCAGAGCATTTTAAGAAAACAGACACCTAAAGAGAAATCGTAGAGGATATTTTTTTTAAATTGTGACTTAGTGCCATTTATTGTCGACTGATGCTTACAGTTTGGTTATAGGGAAACCTACCTTGTTTTGCAGTAAACTAAGTGCCTTATCACCATGTGTATTTTATCTATGCAGTATATCTGAAAACAGCATAATAATGGGGACAGGTAAGTCATGATTTTATTTATTTATTTTTTTTCTTTTCTTTCATGGAGGGGCGGGGTTACCTTAGTTGTTTGTTTTTCTGTGTATTGCATCAATCGTGGCTAAAGAAATGTATTTACATTGAGGCTATTTCTATTAAACAGGTTTTTACAAAAATTATGAAATATTTTGTGGAATATTATATGTGTTATGTGCTGATTTTGAATTTTTATTAAAATTATGCATTCAAAATCAGCACATGACAACTCATGCTGATTTTGAATGTATAATTTTAATAGAAATCAAAATTTATAGCATATGATATATGCATTAATTATAGCTATGTATTGCAGTTCCACATTGACATTTCCTGTTGTGAGAAAGTTTGTGTTGACTTACAAATCACAGTAGCTCTTACCTCCTAGGTTGCAGTTCCACATTGACATTTCCTGTTGTGAGAAAGTTTGTGTTGACTTACAAAACACAGTAGCTCTTACCTCCTAGGTTGCAGTTCCACATTGACATTTCCTGTTGTGAGAAAGTTTGTGTTGACTTACAAATCACAGTGGCTCTTACCTCCTAGGTTACAGTTCCACATTGACATTTCCTGTTGTGAGAAAGTTTGTGTTGACGTACAAATCACAGTAGCTCTTACCTCCTAGGTTACAGTTCCACATTGACATTTCCTGTTGTGAGAAAGTTTGTGTTGACTTACAAAACACAGTAGCTCTTACCTCCTAGGTTGCAGTTCCACATTGACATTTCCTGTTGTGAGAAAGTTTGTGTTGACTTACAAATCACAGTGGCTCTTACCTCCTAGGTTACAGTTCCACATTGACATTTCCTGTTGTGAGAAAGTTTGTGTTGACTTACAAATCACAGTAGCTCTTACCTCCTAGGTTACAGTTCCACATTGACATTTCCTGTTGTGAGAAAGTTTGTGTTGACTTACAAATCACAGTAGCTCTTACCTCCTAGGTTACAGTTCCACATTGACATTTCCTGTTGTGAGAAAGTTTGTGTTGACTTACAAATCACAGTGGCTCTTACCTCCTAGGTTACAGTTCCACATTGACATTTCCTGTTGTGAGAAAGTTTGTGTTGACTTACAAAACACAGTAGCTCTTACCTCCTAGGTTACAGTTCCACATTGACATTTCCTGTTGTGAGAAAGTTTGTGTTGACTTACAAATCACAGTAGCTCTTACCTCCTAGGTTACAGTTCCACATTGACATTTCCTGTTGTGAGAAAGTTTGTGTTGACTTACAAATCACAGTGGCTCTTACCTCCTAGGTTACAGTTCCACATTGACATTTCTTGTTGTGAGAAAGTTTGTGTTGACTTACAAAACACAGTAGCTCTTACCTCCTAGGTTACAGTTCCACATTGACATTTCCTGTTGTGAAAAAGTTTGTGTTGACTTACAAATCACAGTAGCTCTTACCTCCTAGGTTACAGTTCCACATTGACATTTCCTGTTGTGAGAAAGTTTGTGTTGACTTACAAATCACAGTAGCTCTTACCTCCTAGGTTACAGTTCCACATTGACATTTCTTGTTGTGAGAAAGTTTGTGTTGACTTACAAATCACAGTGGCTCTTACCTCCTAGGTTACAGTTCCACATTGACATTTCTTGTTGTGAGAAAGTTTGTGTTGACTTACAAAACACAGTAGCTCTTACCTCCTAGGTTACAGTTCCACATTGACATTTCCTGTTGTGAAAAAGTTTGTGTTGACTTACAAATCACAGTAGCTCTTACCTCCTAGGTTACAGTTCCACATTGACATTTCCTGTTGTGAGAAAGTTTGTGTTGACTTACAAATCACAGTGGCTCTTACCTCCTAGGTTACAGTTCCACATTGACATTTCCTGTTGTGAGAAAGTTTGTGTTGACTTACAAAACACAGTAGCTCTTACCTCCTAGGTTACAGTTCCACATTGACATTTCCTGTTGTGAGAAAGTTTGTGTTGACTTACAAATCACAGTAGCTCTTACCTCCTAGGTTACAGTTCCACATTGACATTTCCTGTTGTGAGAAAGTTTGTGTTGACTTACAAATCACAGTAGCTCTTACCTCCTAGGTTACAGTTCCACATTGACATTTCCTGTTGTGAGAAAGTTTGTGTTGACCTACAAATCACAGTGGCTCTTACCTCCTAGGTAACAGTTCCACATTGACATTTCCTGTTGTGAGAAAGTTTTTGTTGACTTACAAATCACAGTGGCTCTTACCTCCTAGGTTACAGTTCCACATTGATATTTCCTGTTGTGAAAAAGTTTGTGTTGACTTACAAATCACAGTGGCTCTTACCTCCTAGGTTGCAGTTCCACATTGACATTTCCTGTTGTGAGAAAGTTTGTGACCCTTTACATACTGAAGGTTGTTATTTTTATTGGTATACATGTACAAGTTTCCTAAACTCACCACCTTGATACAAGTGGAAAATTCTTAATTTTGACACTTTTTAAAAACAATTTAAACAAAACTTCTTGTTTTGTCATGGCTTCAAAATCCTGTAAATGCTAGTTGTGTCTTTAGGGAATCTAATTATTTCATTTTACTTTTTTGCTGCTTATGGACTAACCTAGTATTAGGATGGCCTTAACTGGTGTTAAGATGGACTTAACTGGTGTTAAGATGGACTTAACTGGTGTTAGGATGGACTTAACTGGTGTTAGGATAGACTTAACTGGTGTTAGAGTGGACTGACCTGGTGTTAGGATGGCCTTAACTGGTGTTAGGATGGCCTTAACTGGTGTTAGAATGGACTTAACTGGTGTTAGGTTAAACTTAACTGGTGTTAGGATGGACTTACCTGGTGATAGGGTAGACTTACCTGATGCTAGGGTGGACATACCTGGTGTTAGGGTGGACTTACCTGGTGTAAGGATGGACTTATCTGGTGTAAAGGTGGACTTCTCTGTTATTAGGGTGGACTTACCTGGTGTTAGGATGGACTTACCTGGTGTTAGGATGGACTTATTTTGTGTTAGAGTGGACTTACCTGGTGTTAGGGGGGACTTATCTGGTGTTAGGATGGGCTTATTTTGTGTTAGGATGGACTTACCTGGTGTTAGGATGGACTTATTTTGTGTTAGAGTGGACTTACCTGGTGTTAGGGTGGACTTATCTGGTATAAAGGTGAACTTCCCTGTTGTTAGGGTGGATTTACCTGGTGTTAGGATGGACTTATTTGGTGTTAGGGTGGACTTACCTGGTGTTAGGATGATTTTATATTTTTGATTGTATGTAAAACTCCTTTTGATCTATCCCTTAAAGATACATTGAGAACAAAAAAATATTAGTTTAGTAATTAGATGGAGGTAACATTAATCTTTTATACAGGCAAGTGGGATATGGCTGACACTTGCACCTTATCTGTATTGAACCCATTATAAAAGCCTTTTGAAGACTGTTAATAGGATTTGAAATTAATAAAGCTTAATAAAAATACAATTTGGCTACAAATCAAAAATTATTGACAACAATGGCCAGTATTAATATGTGGTATGCATGGTAGAGTGCTAGACCTTTATTGAAGAAAGCCTGGAGTTGGTACAGTGCTTGATTTTTAATAAGGGAGCCCAAGGTAAAGGACAGTGTTTGATAAATATTGAAAGAAGTCCCGGAATTGGTACAGAACTTGACCCGTAGTTAGGAATTCCAGGTTATGGTTAAGTGTTTGATCTGTATTGAAGAAGCTCTGTGAATGTTTTTGTGTTTTATCTATATTAAATTAGGGCAATCTTGGGCCTCTTGTTATAATATTTGATCTATATTGAGGGAGCCTTGCAAAGGGGTTGAGTATTTGATCTATACTAAAGGAGGCCTAGAGTTTGTACAGTACTTGATCTATATGAGGGTAATCTAGGATATGGTACAGTGTTTGATCTACAGTACATGTATAACTTTAACTAGGCCTGTGGTTAGTATGGTGTTTGTTATATTTTGAGGGAGGCCTGGCAAAGGGTAATGGTTGGATATGTGTATATTGAAGGAGACTAAGAGTTTGTAAAGTTCTTGATCTATATTGAGGAGTAAGATTGGATTGCACAGATCAATGGTGTTTTTCGCTCTGGTCAAGATTCTTTCACTTCAAGACTCAGTTCTGGGTTGGTGAAAGAAATTGGAGAGCCCAGAGAAAACCATCAACCTTTAGCTAACAAACTGACAAACTCAATCACACTTATATCTGCCTGAGTGGGACTGGAACCTTAGCTGTAAGAGGTATGATAATTTGTAAGCACCCTTTATACTACTCGACCACCAAGGCTCTCTATTTTGAGCGAGTCCTGGGGTTTAATATTATTTACTAAAATGCTTGTTTTTTGATGACACAAGAAGTTGACAAAGACAAAATCTTGTAATCAGCATTTGGTCTTATAATTCATTAGATTTTTAATCTTTTAAATCAATATACTGTAATTAAAACCTGAGTTAGCCCTGCTTAAAAATGACTTAGCCCTGTGCCTAGAACTTACATAAACCTTATATTGATTATTACTACTACTGTAACAGTAGCTCAGTTGGTAGAGTGCTCATTTCTTATGTGGGAGGTTGGGGGTTTGAATACTCGCTGGGTCTGACCAAGACTTGAAAATAGGTAGTGACTATTCTTCAGATGAGACCTTCAAAACCAATGCCCCGTGTCATGGCAGGCATGGCATGTTAAAGAACCCTCCCTGCACATTATGCCCTAAGTACACTGCATAGGTAAAAAAATATCTGCCAGTTCATCTACAGCTGGTGACATCTCAATATAAGTTAAATATTCTTGACAGGGACATAAAACCAAATTAAATCACTCAATCAGATTGGTTATTTTTGACTCTAATTAAGGTGTGATAGCTTTCACTTATAAAGTTTAATAACTGGAACATTATTTCAAATTGCACAGCAGTATAGCTTAATTGACACACACATACAAAGATATATATATATATATATGTAATTAAGATATCAGCCACGTGTGTTAGGATTGGTTTTTATGTAAGTACTAATGTTACTAAGGATCTAACAAGTAATTATTGTTATACCATCTTTTATTGACTAAAAATAAAGACTTTAAATATTAATATTTGTCTGTCATGTTTCTTGACAAATATCTATTCTTAGCATAATAATTATGTAAGAGTTATATCTGCATCATATATGACATGATCATGTTTTCTAACCTAAGATTTAAACATAAATAATGATAAAATATTCATATTTTTTTTTTTGGTCAAAAAGATGCAACTGTGGCCTTGTTTTATTACGGAGTGAGAGTAATGGTTTTTTATGCTTGAGTCAAGATAAATCATATTGATATATGTAAGTGCTAAGTTTTGACAAACTTAGCATAAGATTAATTTTACCAATATAATTTTTAGAACCTATTTTATTAGAATTGTTTAAGACTCCATCAATATGGGTTCTATGAAATTAAAAGCGGGATAAATTTCTTTGCCATTGGTCCCTGAATTATGTGGTAACCTACATTTAATTCAGCAAGGCCTAACTTTAAAAATTATTTAATTAAAATTGTTTAAGACTCCATCAATATGGGTTCTATGAAACTAAAAGCGGGATAAATTTCTTTGCCATTGGTTCCCGAATTATGTGGTGACCTACATTTTATTCAGTAAGGCCTAACCTAAAAAATTATTTGTTTGCTGTTTGACCCATGTTATCCACATGTGGGTAGGTAGGAAAAATTTTTATTTTTAATTTTTGAAAACTTAATCTTTACACTTTTGAAAAGTGTAAATTGGTTTCATATGTCTCTTTAAAACAAATTTTACAATTTTTTTACCACCTAAAGTTCTTTGTTCCTCCTGGTCTTTCTTCCATGGAGAAACACAGCAGAGTTTCCATAGTACCATATAAACCTGCTCACAGGTCATCTCGCTTGCCAGGGTTATAAGGGTTATAGCCCTTTAATACTTATGAGAAGTTTAAAAAAAAATTGGGTAGGGGCATTTCAAATGGGTTGGGTGGTCAACAGCAAACAATGTTAATTTTATTTTAAGCCTTATATTGAACATTTTTCATTGAATGATCACACAAGTTGAACATGATTCTGCAATGTATATCTAAAGAAAACATAATTTTTGAAATCTTAGAAATTATCTTAACCTGTGTCAATGAAGCATGAGATATGGGTCAAAGTGACCTACATTTTGTTATTTTTTTAAATCAGCATTGATGTTAACTGAAAGACTGATGGAAGTATGGACAAATCCTAAGTCTCTAATGCACCTTCTTCAATCTTGTTAAGTGGGGCTAATTTAATGTCTTAAAAATAACCTTGCTCAGTACACTGTGATTATCACTGAATAAATATATCACCACCTCCAGAATACAAAGATATATGATGTGATACAAATGCCATTCATTAGAGCATAAATACAGATCTTATGCCAAGGTAAAACCTCCATGTGTTCATGCATTATGTCCTTGAATGTAAAGGTATAACAATAAAATGTTATTTTAGAAAAGTATTTCAAATTTTTGGTTTAATTAGAAAGTTGATGTATGTCTATTTAACAATGTAGTATTGTTTCTCCCAATAAAATCTTTGTTGAAGTTTTCAATTTTTATAGGTCAATACCAACAAGAGGCTTTTAAAAGACAGTAGCTCCCTTTTATTAAAGACTGGTGGTTTTCTTATAGCATACTCTGGTTTTCCCTTCTATCCCAGAATTGTCACCTCCTTAATGTATAGATGAAAGAATCTTGACAGGCATGATGTTAAACATCATAAATTTTGCCCACTCTAATCTTTTACTAGAAATATTTATACATGTATATACTCGTAATATTACTATATTTTTTTACTGCTCTTAGTAAAAAGATATCATATTTTAATCATGTTGGTTACCATGGCAACATTTTACAAAATGTTATAAAGTGGTTTTCAACTTGTTTTATTTCACCATCAGGATGAAAATTAAATACATGACTTGCAGATTAAGATTTTAATCTTTATTTAAATTGTAGATGATTTTTATAACTGTTTTTACATTAGCGGCATTGTCATATCTATCATATTTCATTTCTCTACTTGTTTGGCAATAAATGAATACATACAGTAAATTAAAATTTTTTAGTAACTTAAAATCTAAATAAAAATGAATTTTTAGGAAAAGCAGTGTCTGACTTGATTTTATAAAAAAAAGTGTGACCCAAAGGAAATCCAATGACAGAAATAAGTGTCTCTCTCTCTCTCTCTCTCTCTCTCTCTCTCTCTCTCTCTCTCTCTCTCTCTCTCTCTCTTGTGTTTTTAATAAAAAAATTTAAAAATATTTCACAATAAATTAATTCTTGATTTTAAAAGATTAATTCAAATAGATCGAACTTACCATTTTTTTCAGCCAGAATATAATTTTATGTATAACTACATGTATTTTAGCCATCTGTAAAATGTGAAATTTATATAACACATATGGCATTAACAAGAGAGAGTCTGTCTTAATCTGTCTAAAAACTGGTTATTCAATATGTTATAGTATAAATGTTTTATCAATGTGCCTCTGTGCATGGTCATGATAATGTGCATGTCGGTAATATTATTTGATACAGTCTCGATAGTCTGTGAGATTTTTCTGATGACATTCTAAAATGTTTGTCTATGGCTTCATTACCATATTGATTCACGAACACTAATGTCCTTATCTTATGTTTTCTCTTTTTAACTTTATTTGTTTTCTATGTTACATTTTAAGGCCATAGTTGTATTTTTTCTGTTTATTGTCCACTAAATGTGAATTTTTTTAAAACATCCTACCAGCCAGATATTTATAGGGAATAGCCTGCATACAGAAAAATGTTACATGTTCAATTTCGGTTTTTCAACACAACTGATACAAATGCTAAGCTGCTATTGTAATGGATCAATGTTTGTTATGCATCAACTTTCATACACAGAATTGTGAAGATTTGTGTTTCTGTATTTGTGAACGTGAAACATAAAAGTTTTAACAAGTTTCAGATTATAAATACTATCTGCAAATTTAGAAACTAATCATTTGACAGAAGCAAGGTGTTTGAATAACATTAATATAGATAAAGAAATTTGATTCTAAATAACAAAGTTTGTTACTTGGCAACAGTCAATACACTGTCTAGTGATGTGCTTTTGATACTATTGGAGGGCCTCTAAACCATTCCAGTTATAAGAATGATAGGTAAATGGTAGATAAATAGGCTTTTAAAGACAAAAAATTGTAAAAACGTAATTTTACAACAACCGTTATGTGCTTTTGTCATTCTTAAAATTTACACCAAAAATTCAGATTACATTAAGTGCTTGAATAGAGTAAAAGTGTTTATTATTATAAAAAATCGTTATAGAGTCTCTAAGCCTTTTCTTGTAAACAAACTTGAATTTTTGATATCTGGATACAGTAACAATTGGCATGATACCATGTTAAATGATATCATCATTAATTAGAGAGAATATTTTTATAGTCAGGAACAATCTAAAAGATATCAAACAGTCTTTCACAGTTACTGCTTAATTCCTTAATGGTTGGGGAAACTCAGGAGTGCCCTGAGTGCCTGAGAAATTCACAAACATAATCTTTGCAAGCACTCATACACTACCCATATGGGAATTTAACTTAGGATTTGAGGAGCATTTTTGTTTTTCAACTGGTGCTTTAACCTCGACTATCATTTTGCAAAAATGAAATTTTACAAATGAATATGAATGCTGCTTATTTGCAAAATTGACTGACATTACAATTTTTACTTAGCAAAAGAATATTTCTAATATGTAAGTCAATTTATTTAAATTTACAGAAATGGAAAGGTTATGTAATTTGATGAAACATTTTAACTGATTACCATAACAATGATGTAACAGCAATCTGGTTTATAAACTCTAAAATGATTCCAGACAATTTCGATATAATCATTTTACCGTACATATAAATTGTCCATGCATTATACAGCACTCACACATAGTTTTTTTATGAGTTCCATCAAAATGATTGAAAAATCTTAAATAATTTCAACAAATTAAAATAGAATCTTTTAACATGCTGTACAAGTATACTGTTAAGCTCCTAAGTTTCCAGACAAATTTTAAAAATTCAAGAAATTTAGAAAAGCACACACTTATAATAACAGTGCCTCTCACTGTCTAGGTTACGATCCCATGGGGTAGATCCTAGTTTTGAAAAGTTTGTCAGTTTGCCTGCCAAAGGTTATTGGTTTTCACAGGGCACTCTGGTTTCCTCTACTGTCCAATAACTGACTGCCTTGATTAAAGTGATAGAATCTTGACAGGGGCCTTAAACACTTTTACTCAAAAAATAAACTCTAAAAATTAAGTGAAAATTTATAAATTAAAAATTATGAAATTTTGGGGAGTCCAAATATTTAGAGTGATGATGAATTAGAGGTGTTTAGGAACAGGTGTCAGGTCCTTAGTATGTCCCTGCATTTTAAGACACAACACAATCAACAGTGAAACAGTGATAGGCATATACATGTATATATATATCATACTGCAATACAAGATTAACACAGACTCAAAAATTGTTTTTCAAATTATACTCTTATAAACTTTGCAATCATAGCAATGCTATATGTAAAGGGCATGACTTATTTCTACTCCCATTTCATTGGCTAAAATTCAAGTAATAATAAGGACGAACACAAACATCTTCAGATATTTTGAGTTTTTTATTTTTGTAGTATGGTGTTGGTCGAGCTGTCTGCCTGGGGTGGCCTTCATTTAGAACGAGAGTTAATACAGATATTCATAAAGTACAAATTGCGGTGTTGTGCTTGCAATGAAATTATTGAAAATTAAAGAGAAATAAAGAACAATATCTTGCATAAAGCTTATTAATTAAATACAGAATAATATCTTGCATAAGGCTTATTAATTAAATACAGAATAATATCTTGCATAAAGCTTATCATTAATAAAATTGTCTGACATTATCAATATTCATGTTTCTGTATGCTCTGAAGTCTGCCATGTTAGAATCCTGTATGCGATTGGCAGTGTTGTTTATAAAGTTGGAAATAGTTGCTTCAGTTTGTGGAATAGAAACGTCAGGTGGTACAGCAATGTTGGGTTTGAGCGGTACATCATTGGTATTAGTTCTTCCTTTTCTGTGGCTGTTTCTGGTTAGTATAGGTGGTGGCTTCTATTGGATCCTGAAACTGATCCATGTTAGTTGTTAGCTAGTATTGGCTAAAATTGTTACACAGAGGAAATTTAATTTTTATTCATTAAAAAAAATAAAGAAAAAGATCAAAAGAAAAAAATTATTTTAGTCTAAGTGTTTCTAATTAAATAACATGTATAAGGAATAATTTGTGTTTTTTACAAGTTTATTGAGTCATAAGCTGAAAAACAATGCATAGCGCATTATGAAACAGTGTGCATATCTTTTTTAAGTTATGACTAAATAAACTTGTTTAAATCACAAGTCATTCCTTAAATATTAACATCTTTATCATCATCATCATTAACATGTTTACCATATGCAATTTATGTTTTTTTTTTTAATTAACAAAAACAGTAAGTACACTGAAGTACAGTAGGCATCCCAAAATTTGATTTTAAAGATAAATCAATACACATCTATAAGATTAATTGTTATATTTGTCTAAAAGTACATTAAAAAAAGCTTGCATCATATATGTCAAAATCTGACATTTATGATGCTTCATTTCTATTTTAAAAAGAAATTGTTATGATACCTCTGACATTAAGAAGAATATTCTGGTATGATATAACCTCTATAGCAATATTGATATGAAACATGAGGTCACAGTGTATCCAGCAACAAAACTTGCTAAAAATGATATATTTTTTCACCAGTTTCCTAAAATTAACAGCAATAAAGGTCATTTAGTGATGTCATCATCAATCAAAATCAAACATCAAAATATGGGACCATTTTCAAATCATAACCCCAAAAGAAAGTAAAAATTATGAAAACTGGACAATGAAGTTAAACATATGGAATTTCATAAAGGATGTTACCCTTGGCTGGGTGCCTAACATGATGGTAATATTCTAATGCTAAGGAAGAATGTTACTGTCAGTGTTTTTGCAGATCAGCAACATGCATTTGTAAAATCTTATAAATTTTATAAATGACAAAAACTGTAAATGCAATTACTTTTCCTTACAAAGCAGTTATATTTACTTTATGTCCTCCATAATTGGCAAATTTTATGGCCATCAGAAGCACCTGATCATTATAATTCCTTTAGTCAGAATATTATGAGAAAAAATTATAAAAATACATTGTTCATTTTATATCAGACAAAATTTTCTTTGATCAGATTAAAAAAAAAAAACTTGTTAGGTTGATAACTTCCCCGTGTATACAATGCCATGATTATATCTCTCAGGCTTACAACATCTAAAATATTGATCATAGTCAGTTTGCTGCTTGTAATATGGAGATTATTAAAAAGAGAGATTGAATTAAAACATACTCTTTTGTATCAATTTTACATCTTTTTTTTTTTTTTTTTTTGATGTTTGATTGAGCTTAATGTATAATCTCCTTATAGTTTTTTTAGTTAGGTAAAAAATGGTGATATTTGATCTTTCTCATTTGTTATTCTGGCGTCTATGCAAAAATCCAGTAAGTGCGTAGAAAAAAATATGCATAGCATAAGTTTATCAAAATCTAATAATAATTATAATAATAATAATAAAAACAACAACAACAACAACATTTTATGCAGTTTAATAACTCCTTACAGGTTTGTTAAGTTTTAAGGGAGATAACTCCTGTAAAATAGCCCATATGCTGCTTGAATAAGGATACAATCATTAAGAGACCATTTTTAACTCTTTAGCTTACCTATATAATGTACAGACGTACTTTGATAACTCAAACAATGTCGTCTCAAATACCATTGATATTTTCAAAACCTTAATTCATTATTTGGTCCCTACTGATTTAATTTTAATTTAAGTTTAAAATTTTTGACTGAGGCATAAAATAATAATTTGAAATAAACCTTGATGCATTTCTGCCATTTGTTCAATCAGAATTTGGCATTGTGAACAGATTCAGTGATAAAGCAGGCAAGACATAAAGTAAAGCATACAACATCTCTGGACTTGCTACTGTGTCAGTAAGCTTTAAGCCAGGTGCCAAAGGTATCAAGGGGGTATTAAATTGTTGCATAGTTTTATTATACTCCACTCCAGATTCTCATATTGTAATTTATAACAATAGTATGGCTTGTTAAGGAGAAATCCAAAATGAACAGTATATTAGTATAGATAGATTTATATCTCCCCTGATGATTTGATAACACTGACAATTTGACGGCTGGTAGCTCATCAGCCTTTGATTTAGTTCTTTGAGTTATTAAAAGGTATATTTTATTAATTTGTATCAAATACTAGTATTGGTTTCAAATAATAATTGGAGAAAACAATATGCTCGCAAGCTTGTATTGAATTCATTACCTATAATTGGCCGGGTTGCACAGAGTGCAAATCTGCTTTATAGTATGGTGAATGTCAGGCGGGCAGGCACTCGAGCAGGCGGGGAAAATAGGGTACCAACTTCGTGAACTCAACTCCATCTACAGTTTTCAACCAAAAACCTTGAAACTTCACAGAATGTTTCTATATATATTGAAGATTTGCACCTGACTTTATAGAAATATTTCAAGATTTTTTTCTCATTTTTCCAGACTTAGCTGGTGTACAATGTAAAGTTTTTGGTGCACATTATATACTTGTTTCATTACTCTTTCATATACATGTATATTGTCATTGTTGGACCTATTCCCCATTTTTCATGACTTTCTGTGAAGTATAAAAAAAAACAACTTGTGCACCTTGCTTTGTGCAATTATTTAAAATTTCTCCCACACTTTACCCATTCAATAGAAATTTAAAAACAACCCGGTCCATTGAGTCTTTGACCCATTTTTTTTTAAAATAGGACAGAGTTATTCCCCTTTAAAAAACTTATCTTTTCTTCCTACATTTAGATTTAGTTCTTTAAGTTAATAAGGTATATTTGAATATTTATGGGATTGAAGAAACAACAGTTAATTTGAATCAAATATTACTATATTGATTTCAAGTGATATTGGAGAAAACCATGCTCTCAAGTTCATACTAATTTTATTACCTGTAGTGTAATGTGAAAATTAATCAGAATAGAGTTATTTCCCTTTAGAAAAATAATTTGTCCTTTCTTCAAATACCCTACTTTAACCTGAGGCTTAATTGTCATGTTTGTTTTATTATTTTTTTAAACTTCTATTTTCATTCTATGAAATGTTATTTCTTTCCTTGTACAACAATCTGATGATGATATTTTTTAATAAACATTAATCTGAGCTTGATCAGTCATATGTCCACTGATCTGATCATGATATTTTACAAGTTTTACATTAATCTGAGCTTGATCAATCATATTTCAACAGATCGGATGATAATATTTTACAAGTTTTACATTAATCTAAGCTTGATCAGTCATATTTCTACTGATCAGATGATGATATATTTTACAAGTTTTACATTAATCTAAGCTGGATCAGTCATATTTCCACTGATGGGATGATAATATTTTACAAGTTTTACATGAATCTAAGCTTGATCAGTCATATTTCCACTGATCTGATGATGATATTTTACAAGTTTTACATGAATCTGAGCTTGATCAGTCATATTTCTACTGATCGGATGATAATATTTTACAAGTTTTACATTAATCTGAGCTTGATCAGTCAAATTTCTATTGATCTGATGGTAATATTTTACAAGTTTTACATGAATCTGAGCTTGATCAGTCAAATTTCTATTGATCTGATGGTAATATTTTACAAGTTTTACATGAATCTGAGCTTGATCAGTCATATTTCTACTGATCTGATGATAATATTTTACAAGTTTTATTTTAATCTGAGCTTGATCAGTCATATTTCTACTGATCTGATAATGATATTTTACAAGTTTTATTTTAATCTGAGCTTGATCAGTCATATTTCTACTGATCTGAAAATGATATTTTACAAGTTTTACATTAATCTGAGCTGGATCAGTCATATTTCTACTGATCTGATAATGATATTTTACAAGTTTTACATTAATCTGAGCTGGATCAGTCATATTTCTACTGATCTGATAATGATATTTTACAAGTTTTACATTAATCTGAGCTTGATCAGTCATATTTCTACTGATCTGATAATGATATTTTACAAGTTTTACATTAATCTGAGCTTGATCAGTCATATTTCTATTGATCTGATAATGATATTTTACAAGTTTTACATTAATCTGAGCTTGATCAGTCATATTTCTACTGATCTGATAATGATATTTTACAAGTTTTACATTAATCTGAGCTGGATCAGTCATATTTCTACTGATCTGATAATGATATTTTACAAGTTTTACATTAATCTGAGCTGGATCAGTCATATTTCTACTGATCTGATAATGATATTTTACAAGTTTTACATTAATCTGAGCTTGATCAGTCATATTATTTCCACTGATCTGATGATGATATTTTACAAGTTTTACATTAATCTGAGCTGGATCAGTCACTTTTCTACTGATCTGATAATGATATTTTACAAGTTTTACATTAATCTGAGCTTGATCAGTCATATTTCTATTGATCTGATAATGATATTTTACAAGTTTTACATTAATCTGAGCTTGATCAGTTATATTATTTCCACTGATCAGATGATGATATATTTTACAAGTTTTACATTAATCTGAGCTTGATCAGTCATATTTCCACTGATTGGATGATGATATTTTACAAGTTTTACATTAATCTGAGCTGGATCAGTCAAATTTCTACTGATCTGATAATGATATTTTACAAGTTTTACATTAATCTGAGCTGGATCAGTCATATTTCTACTGATCTGATGATGATATATTTTACAAGTTTTACATTAATCTGAGCTTGATCAGTCATATTTCTACTGATCTGATAATGATATTTTACAAGTTTTACATTAATCTGAGCTTGATCAGTCATATTTCTATTGATCTGATAATGATATTTTACAAGTTTTACATTAATCTGAGCTTGATCAGTCATATTTCTACTGATCTGATAATGATATTTTACAAGTTTTACATTAATCTGAGCTGGATCAGTCATAATTTTACTGATCTGATAATGATATTTTACAAGTATTACATGAACCTGAGCTTGATCAATCATATTTCTACTGATTGGATGATAATATTTTACAAGTTTTACATTAATCTGAGCTTGATCAGTCATATTTCTACTGATCTGATAATGATATTTTACAAGTTTTACATTAATTTGAGCTTGATCAGTCATATTTCTACTGATCTGATGATAATATTTTACAAGTTTTACATGAATCTGAGCTTGATCAGTCATATTTCCACTGATCGGATGATGATATTTTACAAGTTTTACATTAATCTGAGCTGGATCAGTCATATTTCTACCGATCTGATAATGATATTTTACAAGTTTTACATTAATCTGAGCTTGATCAGTCATATTTCCAATGATCTGATAATGATATTTTACAAGTTTTACATTAATTTGAGCTTGATCAGTCATATTTCTACTGATCTGATGATAATATTTTACAAGTTTTACATGAATCTGAGCTTGATCAGTCATATTTCCACTGATCGGATGATGATATTTTACAAGTTTTACATTAATCTGAGCTGGATCAGTCATATTTCTACCGATCTGATAATGATATTTTACAAGTTTTTACATTAATCTGAGCTTGATCAGTCATATTTCTACTGATCTGATAATGATATTTTACAAGTTTTACATTAATCTGAGCTTGATCAGTCAAATTTCTACTGATCTGATGATGATATTTTACAAGTTTTACATTAATCTGAGCTTGATCAGTCATATTTCTACTGATCTGATAATGATATTTTACAAGTTTTACATTAATCTGAGCTTGATCAGTCATATTTCTACTGATCTGATAATGATATTTTACAAGTTTTACATTAATCTGAGCTTGATCAGTCATATTTCTATTGATCAGATGATGATATTTTACAAGTTTTACATTAATCTTAGCTGGATCAGTCATATTTCTACTGATCAGATAATGATATTTTACAAGTTTTACATTAATCTGAGCTTGATCAGTCATATTTCTACTGATCTGATGATAATATTTTACAAGTTTTACTTTAATCTGAGCTTGATCAGTCATATTTCTATTGATCTGATAATGATATTTTACAAGTTTTACATTAATCTGAGCTTGATCAGTCATATTTCCCTTGATCTGATAATGATATTTTACAAGTTTTACATTAATCTGAGCTTGATCAGTCATATTTCTACTGATCTGATAATGATATTTTACAAGTTTTACATTAATCTGAGCTGGATTAGTCATATTTCCACTGATTGGATGATGATATTTTACAAGTTTTACATTAATCTGAGCTGGATCAGTCATAATTCTACTGATCTGATAATGATATTTTACAAGTTTTACATTAATCTGAGCTTGATCAATCATATTTCTACTGATTGGATGATGATATTTTACAAGTTTTACATTAATCAGAGCTGGATCAGTCATATTTCTACTGATCTGTTAATGATATTTTACAAGTTTTACATTAATCTGAGCTTGATCAGTCAAATTTCTACTTATCGGATGATAATATTTTACAAGTTTTACATGAATCTGAGCTTGATCAGTCATGTTTCTACTGATCTGATGATGATATTTTACAAGTTTTGCATCAATCAGAGCTTGATCAGTCATATTTCTACTGATCTGATGATGATATTCTACAAGTTTTACATTAATCTGAGCTTGATCAGTCATACCTTCACCTTACATAAACAATATCTTCTTTACATAAGCTGTTTATGCTCCTTCCTTTTATACAGACAAAAGAGAACTTTAACCTTCTAATTAATATTTGAAGACAATAAATTTTGATGTTTTGCATTACACATGTCACCATTGGAGGTATATTAAATATGTATATTTGTATATCGGGATTGGACACATGGAGAGTTAAGATGTCACAATTACGTAGCTGTATTCACTGAAAACAGAGCATAAATACTTAGCTTACTGTTATCTGATTGGCTAATGATTGTTTCCAAATGATAACTCCTGTAAGATTGATCAGGTATCCAGTTGTCAAAATGTTGAAAAAATGGCTTCATTCTAAAATCTCGACAACCCCAGAAATGCTAATCAAAATCTTTTTCATTCAGAATAATTTTGCTTTCAATAAATTTGTTAATATTATACCAGTGACTGTATTGTAAATAATTGGATTAAATATAAATAATTTAATGTACATGGTCTTCATTAATAGAGACAATATCAATGTTGACTATGTACTTTAATGTATAATTGTTCACCTGGTACAAATTTTTCTTGGAAATTCTTTGACCACGAAATAAGCGAAAATAAGTACACCACAAAAAAATCTACACTTATAGTATTTTGACTCAGTGAGATAGCACCTTACCAAAACATTGCCTTGAGTGTGCATGAATACACAACAGATCAAAATGCACACTTTAGGCATACAAAAACTTGTTCTTATATTAATCCTTTGAGATAAGTTACCTTGCTTTTGTTGTGAAAAATTGCTGATGTGATGTTAGAATACATTACAACAACAACAAACTATAATTTGATAGGATTTTGGAAAAAAAAAAAAAAAAGATTTGTTCCCATGTTTATTATTGAAATACCTTATTTAACTTTACAAAATTTTAGATTTATGAATTTGATTATTTGTTGATTTCTGTAATATTTATTGGACTTTTTAATTATTTAAGTACCTTAACAAGTTTGGTGCTTGACAAACTTTATGAAATTACATCGATGCCTCAATCTAGACTCTCATGCCAATTTGATACATCTTTTTATTATTAATCACTACAGGAAGTTCGTTTTCACAAACATTTTTAACTTAGGTTTTTCCTGACTTAAATTTAGCAAATTTTGTCTATTGTTTTCCAACTATTTAGAATAATTTGCATCAAATGAATTCAGTTGTTATGAGCGTTAAGTGATCTTAAAAATGATGTCTTAAATTCTGTAACATCTTTATGAATTAAAAAAAATTAAAATTTCAAATTTGCCAAATTTAAGTTAAGAAAAATCTTATTTAAGAAATAATTGTAAAACTGGGGTCAGATACCACATCCATATTGAAAAACTGCATTTTATCTATGAAATAATTCCTGTCTTGCTGCACTGACAAAAAAACAAGGTTTGACTTTTGTGGTGCTTGGTTTATAGCAGGAATTGTAGATTTTGTTATTTTAAGGACAATCCAGTGTTTTTGTTAACAAGTACATTTTGTAAATAATCTTAACCCAGGTTTCAAAAGCTGAATTTGCTCAGCATTTGCTCGCACAAACTACTGTGTTACCCCATGGTCGAGTTAACAATATATTCATAAAAAGTTTTAACTACTAGATAGCACCTTATTTTGACTTGCAGTCATACCAATTCAATTAGCAGTCATGGCATTTTAACAAAAATTCATGACATTGTAACTAGAATTCATGACATTGTAACTAGAATTCATGAAATTGTAACTAGAATTCATAATATTTTAACTAGATCAACTTGAATTATGGCATTTTAACTAGCAGTGATCACATTTTAACTAGCATATCATTTAATCTAGCATGTAGTTTTAACTAGAATTCATAGCTTTTTAACTAACAGCCATGTCATTTTAACTAAAATTCATGGCATTTTAACTTGCAGTCATGCCATTTAAACTAGTATTCATGGCATTTTAACTGGCAGCCTTGCCATATAACTAGCAGCCTTGCCATATAAGTACTGTCAGTTTTTTTAGGAAATCTTCAGAACAATTTTTTTTTTAAAATGTATATTACGTTTATTAAGGAAGCCAGGTCTGACTAGGGAAAATATTGCAATTCTGTTACATTTGTTGAAGAAATAAAAAAAGAAAAGGCTTTATGTTCCCTCCCTTTTCTAGTGCATATTTGATTCATATTTGGACATGTAACAAGATATTTTATTAACTGTTAGTGAGTTATTGTTCAAGTAGCATTATAATTATTATTGCAGTCAATAACCGCAGCTAGGAAAAAATACTAAAATCCTGTGATATAATGAGGAGATAATTATCCCAAGCTTTTTTGGTACATATTGTTCATAGTTGAGCATATAAAAAAAATGATTGTTAAATTTTCTTTTAGCCTGCTAATAAGCTGACACTCATTTCCTTATTAGTGTTAAAATGACTCCCACTCTCTTGATTTTTCAGGACATTACCTTAAACATTAGTGCTAATACCTACACTAGTAATATCACAATGGGTGGGTAGTTTAATTGGTGATTTATACATCAAGTCAAGTCTTTGACCACCCCCTTGAAAAGAATTAAAACACCAGGGGTAAAGGAAAAACCTCAAAACTGACAATTTCTGCAAACTGACAAATCCTCCCACACAAGAAACTGAAATTTTTATAACTGATTCAGATCATACTTAGGTAGGTAGGATGTAAAACAGAGTTATTGAACTTTGAGTTGATGCAGTCAGTATCCTCACATTGATAATCAGTCAGTGTTCAGTAGGACAATGTTATTAGAGTCTCAGATGTTAAGAAGTGGAGTGGAGTAATGGAGTTTTACGCCCCAGTCAAGATTCTTTTACTTATTTCGAGGCGGTCAGTTCTGGGATGGTGGAGGAAACCAGAGTGCCCGGAGAAAACCACCGACCTTCAGCAAGCGAACTGACAAACTTTCTAACACTAGGATCTGTCTCGAGTGGGATTCAAACCCAGGTGGTGAGAGGCGCTGTGATCCATAAGCACTTGCTTTAGACCACTCGGCAACCGAGGCCCCCTCAGACGTTAAGGCCCTACTCTTGTAATACAGATTTTGTTATAAAACAATAACATGTTGTTATTCTGCATTTTCAATGATGTTTTCTTCTCTTACAGGTGTAAGTGGACTGTGTGCTGATGTTAACAGCCCAAAAAGTATCAGAATACGACCCTCATCAGCAAGACGTGCTCCAAAAATAGGTGACATCAGGTAGGTCAGATTTTGCTTTGTTCACTCAATTTTTTTTTAAAACAGAAAACTTTTTGCATAAATAAAGCTTGTATATATGTAAGGGTGGTTACCAGGTCCCTAAATCTTATGCCAGGTATCTAAACTTACAAAACCTGTCATTTGGTAAACTGACGTTTTCAAAGTAAAAATGGCTGTTTTTGAGTCAAACAGTTAACTTCATCATGCAATACTTTAAAAATATTTATGCAGGAATAGACAATGAATAAGTAGTTGTATTTACATTTTGTACTACCAGTGTTCTTTGTTTTTTTGAAGAAATAATTTTAGAAATCGTTTTCAAATTTCAATCTGTTTTTAAAATGATGATGCCACTTACTCATTCCTTTTGTATACAGATTCATTGATGGGGTCAACTTTAGCAGGAACTCGTGTTTAATTTTTACTAATGGTTTTTTATGCATATGTCATTGATGACAATTTTAGTACATGTTTTCAGCTTGGCAGACTATGTTCATTCCGAAAGATTTTTATTAATTGAAGCAAACTTTTAGTGATAAAATTCATAGGCATTGTAACTACAACAATACGTTTTCATTCTGTGCATTTTTGTCTGACTATATTTCAATTTGTCCTCTACATTTCTTATTTCTTTATGATTGAGAGCATTTGCATTCATTTGACAAATGCCATTGATCACATGACTGAAAAAACATGTTCTATCTATGATTTCAGTTGATAATAAATTGAAGTTTGTTTTTGGCTGTTCTTTGTAGTCACAAACAATTCTTATGAAAAGAAACTTTGTTGTGCGTGGCAGAAATTATTCTTGGATTTTAATTTCATACAAACCAATTTTTGGATTTGCGGAATGAGAAAAAGAATATTTGAAAAAAAAAATTCAAAGAAAAATAACAATTGAAGCGAATTGAAACAGGGTTTATAGTCAACATAAATGCCATACCTTTTCAAGCAAACCAATTGTAATGTGCTGCTGCACATTAGTCAATTTGCATGTTGATTTTTACTTTGCATGGCAGAGAAAAATCCCTGATATAAAATTACATACAAATTATTTTTTTGGACTTTTCAGAAACTTTAAGAGATCTTTTTATTGAAACTATAATAATTGAACTTTTGTTAAATGTTGTTTATAGTCAATATGAATGCCACACCTTTGCACAGCAAATATACTACGCATTAATCATTTTGTTGTTCAAAGGTGTGGTTATAAAGGTGGAGGCTGGGGGCTAAAAATTGTGATCTGAAATGCTTATTTAGTTTCATAATTGCTCAACACTTTTTTTTAGGAAATTGCTATTTTTATAGACATTCACTGTATATAACGTTTATTCACTTAAATGCAAAACATGAAAAAGGTGAAGCATTTTTTGTTGCCATGGCAATTTGAGAAATTTTTGGTTAGTTTGTGGAAGAATGTGATGGATGAAATCTGGTTATATACAACATTCCAAAATAGTTCAGTTGTAAACAACAATTGTCAGATGACAGATCAAAAATTAAGGTCACTCATGATACTTTAACACTTTTCATCAAAAAGAAATACAGATTTGTTTTAATATGTTTGTGGGGCAATTCAGGCACAAACAATAACTTATGGGCTATTTAATCCATTTTAAGATGTTTGTTCCTATGCATACTGCAACAGTTTCTCATTAAGATGATCTACAAAATGTATACAAAATCCTTATATTATGTGCAGTACCAAGTCGGGTGTACCATTTACTATAGTAAAACAATTTTATTGTATACATGATATATGCTACTTCACTACATCTTCTGAATTATTACTTTACAAAATTTTATTCCAAATGACATTTTTAATTTATCAAAAATTTATGTGATTGTGAAATCAAGATGTTGATTTCTGATAAGTACAGATAACATTATTGCACTTAAAGAAAGATATTATACATTATTATGACAACAGGTGTTTCAATTCATCTAGAAAATGTCAACAATTTTCTGCAGATGTCATTTTTCTAGACATATCACAAAAAATTATAAGTTTTGCTTGACATATTATGTAAAGAGTTTCAAATAAGGATTCCATTCATTTTGGTAAAATATTACAATTGTAATACAGGATACATACATGTCTATAAGTTATTAAAGATATCAGACATCTTCAGTAATTAAAGAACATAAGTATAAAGTGTACCTTCCGTACTTAATGCCAAGATTAATTGATGCATATATTTGTATGATGGAGATTTTACAACAGATTTCCATTTCAATTTTGATGTTTTTAAACAAAATAGCAGTAAGCAATAATAGGTAAATCTTTTGATCAAGGTAATATTATGATTATTATGCTTAAAAGTAAATCTTCTACAGGGATTCAATTGCAAATAAAGTCTAGTACAGGTATTATGATTTTGTTCTTGAGGTAGTCTGTCAGCTTAAGTGTTACTATAGAAACGAAACAGTTAAGTGTATGCCAAATAATAACAGTTGTTTTCAAAGAAGAAATTGTTCAAGGAGCTTGATTTCCATTTCAGTAGGTTACATTTGAAAATTTATCAAATTCAGTTTTGAGATTGCATATGGATGTCCACTTTATTCATTTACAAATTCATACCAATAAATATGATTTAGCTCATCTGCCCAAATCACCAAATTTTTTTATGGAAAAACATAAAATTATCAATTCGATATCAATTGAAAATTGAAAAAAAAAAATTATAAAGAATGTAGTACAATGGGAAACAATATTCAGATTTGTTTGTTACAACCAGAATTAGGTCACTGTGCCCAAACATTTAAAAACCATTGATTGAATATAAAATCGAATATGCTTTTTGAATTTAATAGTGTAAACCTCTTGAGTCTTCAGGGTTGCTCTTAGATACATGTATAAAGGTTAAAGGTCATTCTAAAAAAAGATAAATTAAAAAAAAAGAATGTTTGTTTGCTTCAGCTAACACAACAAAAACATGACAAGTAAAGCTAGAAACAAACATGTATTGGCATCACTGATTGTCAAAGCCAAACTTTGGATCAGGGGTCCGGAAACGGTCATATTTGCTGGATATGTCTGACAAAAATATGTTTGTCCGATGTGAAAAATCACTTGTCAGACATTTTTAGTTAATAGTAGAATTCAGTTAATCGGACATATAATTAATATGTTTGTCGGTCATTATTTTATTCGAGTATTGTTTTCTATCACCTGTCAACCGTTTTCAATAAATACTACAGATATAATAATTAGGCTTTTGTTTATTAATCGGTTAGAATCCATGGTCTCAATCTGTTCCTTTTGTTTCATCATCCAAAGCCTCATTAATTTTGTTGTTAAGTTGTTTATTAAGTATAATCACATCGCTTGAGAGACGGAAGCCATAAACAGCTGATAACGAAGGTTGATCCTTGAAGGTCATGGTCATTGGACTATATCAAAGAGGTTCCATGCGGCATGTTAAATAAGATTACAACGCCGCATCGTATGGTTTTGGCAAACTGTTTAGTTATAAATAAATAATTTTAAAATGTCTAAATACAATCAAAGAGGTCTCGAAATGAGGTTCAGTAAAGTTCGTGTAACTTCGGAAAAACAAAAATGCACGATTGTCAATAAACAAAAATGAAGGCCAACCTTGTGTCCTCAACGACAGTACAAAAATCGACACTGTGTTGACACTGAGCCTGACTACATGTACCTAAATAACCTGTATGTAGTAGTTAAATCCTTATTTAAATCTATTAATATTAAAAATTAAAATCTTTATAAAAACAACATCAATACCACAATACCAACATCGGTGGTAAGTTTTTTTTTTTTTTTTGCGTTACACAGCATCGGCGGTACGGTTGCTTTGAAAAATGTCCGACACCCCAGTCAAAGTTTTCCTGAGCCCTGCTTAATGGATGGGTACTGATATAAATATCCAGTGATGTTGCCATAGCATCTTTAGATGGGTCCCAACCATCCTACATATTTAACCACCAATGGTCCATAAATAATCATTTTTAAAATAACTTTAGTTGTAACTCCAGATAGTTGAGATGAGTTCAGTAAAGAGTTTTACACCACATGTAAAGATTCTGTCACTTATATTAAGGTGGTTAGTTCTGGGATGGAAGAGGAAACCAGAGTGCCCTTAGTAAACCACAGACCTTCAGCAAGTGAACAAGCAAACACTCTAAGAACTGGCTGAGGGGGATTCAACCTAGGTAATCAGAGGCACTGTGATCCCTTGTGCATACTTTAGATTACTCAGCCTCAAGATTGGAATAAACATAGGTAGAACATGGAAATCAACCACCAAATTTGTTTTAATTTTTAATCTTTAAATGTTAATTTATCATTAGCCCCAGCAAAATATATAATTTCAAATTATTCTTGTATTACCATTTGTAGTTATTGTAGATATCTAATACACTTGATTGAATCTGAACTCTGATAAAGAACAAAACCTGTCAAAAATGAAATACTATTTTTAAAAGAACGGGTTCTGGTTCTTGTTTCACAATTGTTCATTGACTAAGATTTTCCTTAACATAAATTTCACTAATTTTAGCAATATCTTTAGAAGTATAAAAAGACATTAATATACTTTTTGTTATCAAACTTATAGTGATATTCTAAACAAAACACTTTAAATTCTTGTGTATCTTACCAATTAATAAATTGATAAAAAGATTTCAAATTTGACAGATTAAGTGAAGAAAAATGAAAAAAATGATGTGAAACAGGGTCCTGGGAAAAGATACAAATATTTGTTTTACAGTAATTTACTTTTATATTTTTTGTTAAATTAACCTACCAAAAATAATAAATAAATATTAGAATAAATAAATAAATAGATAAAAAAATAAATAAATACAAAAATGTATAAAACAAATGAATAAATAATAAAAGTATAGAATAATAAAGAGTTAGATAGATAGATAGATAGATAGATAAAACATTTCTTTATTCGGATTAGCAACTTAGATGTTGAAGGTGTTCAGATGAGCAGGTTCATGTTGTACATTGTAACCTTCCTTGTATTGTGTAATGTCATTATAAGCACATCATTCAGTACATGGCATAGAATAGTTATGTATAAACTTAATTAACAGATTGTATAAATGTCAGTTATGGAATTATTGATAAACATACGACAGGGAGACTGAGATGTAAAATAAATCAGATTAAAAATGTGTAATATAGTACTAATATATGTGATAGCCTAATACATAAACAATAACCTGTTTTATGTTTAGCTTACCTGCAAACAAGTACAGAATATAAGCTTTTTTGTTAAACTCTAACTTGAGCATTTTTGTATGCATCAAATACAAATTGGATAAAAAACCACTTTGTATAGTGTACAACATATGTTATTATTAATATTCACTTTAATTATAAGGCCCCTGTTTCACAATCATTTACTCAATTAGTGTACTTTCAACTCAAATAAGGAAATACACATGTATTTCAATGCCAGTTTTTTAGACTTTCACATTTAAAGCTGACTATCTAATTTTTTTTTTAATTTATTTAGTGTATTGTTTGTTGAATAAAGCAATCATTGTCTAATAAAACTTAAAATTTATAAAATATTAATGAAGTGAAATATGGGAATATTTGAGTTGAGTATACACTCAATTGAGTGAATGATCGTGAAACTTACCGTAGGCCTGTTTGTTTAGCTCACCTGGAAAAAGTGCAGAATGTAAGTTTTTTGTTTATTCTTGGCAGTAGCATCTGCGTATCATTGGATAATAAATTGGGGGAGAAAAACGTAATAAAGGACTAGAATGTGAAAATGAAATATTTACTATCTGTTTTATTTAGCTCACCTGCAAAAAGTCCAGAAAAATGCCATTTTTTGTTTATGCTTATAATGAGCATCTATGTATGAATGGAAAAGAAAATCAGGGGAACTAATTAAGTACTGGAATGTGACTTAATCATCTGTTGCATTTCAGTGCTAAAGTATAATTTTTGTATGAAACCAAAACAAAGTGGATTAAAAGCTCTTAGTATAGTATTTGGTGTTTAAAATAAATGTTTTCTGTAATTACCTTTTTTTTTTTTGTTTTAATGAACTTTAATAAAATGTAGATTAGTTTATGTCATGATAATTAGATTTGTCTGATTAGTTGTCTTATGAATTTTAAGTATAGTAACTTTGCATCATTCACATTTTGATTGGGACAATGTGTGTCATGTAAGACAAAGTGTTTGAGATTCACTGGTTAGAATAAAGACACATCAGAATGTCACTACATATAGTTGTTCACTGTAGCAGCTCAATCTGTAGGCACATCACAATGTCATCATTGCATACAGTGTGTCACTGTAGCAGGTTGAACTTAAGGTACAACAGAATGTAACTATAATTATACAGAGGGTCACTGTAAAGGTAATCTGTTAACTCAACAAATGTCTCTAGATACAGAGGGTCACTATAGCAGTTTAAAATGTAG
This sequence comes from Tegillarca granosa, assembly GCA_029721355.1. Classification (NCBI taxonomy): domain Eukaryota; kingdom Metazoa; phylum Mollusca; class Bivalvia; order Arcoida; family Arcidae; genus Tegillarca; species Tegillarca granosa. The sequence goes on from JARBDR010000524.1 coordinate 82,577, forward strand.
GCAAAACAGAATGTCACTATTACAGAGGGTCAATGTAACAGGTTAATCTGTTAACACAACAGAATGTCTCTAGATACAGAGGGTCACTATAGCAGGTTAAAATGTAGGCAAAACAGAATGTCACTATATATAGGGGGTCCTGTAACAGGTTAATCTGTAGGTACATCAAAATGTCTCATCGCATACAGTGGGTCACTGTAGCAGGTTAAAGGTAGGCAAAACAGAAATCACTATATACAGAGGGTCATGTAACAGGTTAATCTGTTAACACAACAGAATGTCTCTAGATACAGAGGGTCACTATAGCATTTAAAATGTAGGCAAAAAAGAATGTCACTATATACAGAGGGTCAATGTAACAGGTAATCTGTTAACACAACAGAATGTCTCGATACAGAGGGTCACTAT
>JARBDR010000525.1:0-82379 GCA_029721355.1 Tegillarca granosa
CCTTTTCAGACAATTAGTGTGAGAAAAATTACCGTGATTGTTTTTTCCAGGTACTCTAGGTTTCTTACCATCACCAAACTAGTCCGAAAATCTGACGGTCTATCTCCAATCTCCAATCGTGCAGTGATTTTTCCGCCAAGGCAAAAAAATTGAAAAGGATAAATCTAAAGACCGCAGAAATCTCGGTCTATCACCAAACTTACCGCCTCTTATTTACGTGACAGAATTCGACTAGCTAGTAACACTAATGGTTTAGTATTTATTAAAATCGGTAAATTTAACATACAATTATGGAAGTTTTTAGTAATGAGACGGTTTAAGAGTTGAGTTGAGTTGAGTAATGGTGTTTAACGTCCCAGTCAAGAATATTTCATTTATATTGAGACTTCGCCAGCTATAGGTGAAAGTGCAGAAGTTTTGCCTGTGTTGCGCTGATGGCATCATACAGCAGGGTTCTTTATCGCGCCGTCTTCAAGCGACACGGGACCTCGTTTATTTTAAGTTCACATCCGAATGAACCGTGACTTTCATTTTGTAATGCCGAGTGCTTGGCGAAAGAACAGTCAATAACCACTTTTAAGTCTTAGGTCAAATCCGGTCGGGGTTCGAATCCACGACCTCCCACTTACGGAGCGAGAACTCTACCAACTGAGCTACCACAGTGATTTAATTAAGTTTATATCTCCCAATACTCCTTAATGGTTCATTATATATAAACACTGCATAATGCACACCACGAGTTCTTTATAAAGCTCTACTGATTGCTTGCTTCATTTTTTTAAGCAGTCAATTTTATTGAATATTGGTTCAAATATCCCACAAGTTTTTTAACTTGCAAAGTGTTGTTACTTACGCTCTTAAGTTTGTCTCGTATGATTGTTGATTCTAAACACTTCAAAAAGTAGTGGTCATTCTGATGTAACAGAAAATCCGTCTACTATTTTTAATCAGTGCATGTCTTAAAAGCCTAACAATATATTAACTATAAGCTTCTATAATAAATCCACTAACTTACTCCTATTTAAGTTCATGACGCCACGATGTCAGATATTTAGACACTCTGATTCAGTGTCCACAATTTGGCAGAAAACTTTCTCAACGAATAATTCATTCTATAAAATTATCTACATCTATCTAAACTATAAAATTATATAATTATCTATAAAACGATATTCTTATTAAGAAAATTTTATAAAACGTACTGGTTACAGCTTTGGCATAAGACTGTTTCAGTCCCAAGTTACATGATTTAGGGTATTGGACTGGTTTATATTTTGAATCCAAGAATGCTTAAACAAATAATAATTCGCCACGGAATTGCACAGTAAATGATACAAACTCGGTGGAACTTAATAGCATGCTACTAAAAAACAAGCATATTCAAGCAGCTACACGAGCATGACGTTTGAAGGTTTTAGTTTCAATTTCAAATCTGAAACCTGAATCAACCTATTCTGCAACTTAAGTCCTTAATTACCTATATTCAGAATTTAGCACTCAAGAGAGAGAGAGAGAGAGAGAGAGAGAGAGAGAGAGAGAGAGAGAGAGTATATGCTTGTGGGAGAGAGAGAGAGAGAGAGAGAGAGAGAGAGAGAGAGAGAGAGAGTGTATATGCTTGAGAAAGAGAGAGGGAGAGAGAGAAAGAGAGAGTATATGCTTGAGAGAGAGAGAGAGAGAGAGAGAGAGAGAGAGAGAGAGAGAGAGAGAGAATGTGCTTGAGAGAGAGAGAGAGAGAGAGAGAGAGAGAGAGAGAGAGAGAGAGAGAGTGTATTTTTGTGCTTATAAAAACTACCCATTAAACATTCCCATTAAAACCTTATTCAATAAAAGAAAAACAATACTGATAAACCTTTTTAAGTTTTTATTCAAATATTTACAGAATCAGTGAAAATGAAAACATTTTGTACATAATCATCAATTCTGTTACAAACATCAATTATTCTAAATAATCACCTGTATTATAATTGCAACTCTCATTACACCTACATTCCAAATTGTAATTGTTACTTGGTTATTTTTCCCAGAAAAAAATCAATTTGAAAATAATAAATAGAACAAAACACACAATTTTTTTTAACTTGCTCAAATATAACTAATGTGATCATGATTTATAGCAAAAAATTTTCATTAGAAGCAAATAATGCTGGAATAAAGTCAAAGGAAAAGTTTGAATGAAATAGTAAAATTTGTCAAAGAGCAACAAAGATCATGAGGTGGGTGTCAAGGAATAAATGGAGAGTAGATACAATGCCAGTAGTGTATACACCATAACCAGAATTCCATGGATTAAATGTCTTGCCTGGTTAGTTTTTGATCGAGTAGAAAATACATTAACATTAATTTTACATTTTGACATGTCGCTGCCTACAAGGACACCAGAGAAGTAACATCTACTGCCTCGCCTTATGGCAATGCCAGGCTTGACAAAAATGCAACAAGTTCACCTAGCTTCTATATTATGCCATTTGTCTGGAAGCCTCTGTCCAAAACTTAATCCTTACTGTTGACAAAGTATCATGCAATTCACATGTACAAGAAGAGAATGTAGTTTACAACTTAGACCAATGATGTTCTTAAATGAAACTTTATTTGATCTGATCTAACATTAATGGAGTCATATTGGTACACCATACCATCAATGTTGGTACAATGGTACCGTCAATGTCAGTACACTGGTACCTATATGCTTGTACACTGGTACCTATATGCTGGTACACTAGTACTGCAATCTTGGTACAATGGTACCCTTGATATTGGTACACTGGTACTGTCTATGTTTGTACAGTCATACTGGTACAATAGTACCATCAATGTTGGTACACTGGTACCATCAACATATTAATTTTGGTGGTTATGAAAAAAGAATTAGACCAATGGATTACTTCTACTTGGCAAAAATCTACAATATATATATATATATGCACCAATTATTTATCCTATGATTAATGTAGTAAACAATGTAGTCCTTTAATAATAATAAAAAAACTTCTTTAAATGTGAAAATGACAAAAGGGTGAGAAAAAAAATCTTTGATGATGATTTAAAAATTTCTGTATGATGATGACAAAAATTTATATACATGAAGAAATTACAATTTTTAATTACATGTATTTACATTTCAGCATATATACATAGACAGGTTACACAACTAATTAACACTGACCCTCCTCACCCCCTTTACAGTTAGAATGGCATGTCCCATTTGTGAATATTGGACTATACCTAACTGATATAGCAATACTAAGAGTTCAAAAAGAAAAATAAAAAAATCAAAATGTATGAAATGAGAATAAAAAAATTTACTTTTTATGTCTACAAAGAGAACAAACTCAAAATCATATTCTGATTTTAGGGCACAAAAGGCACAAAAATATTACAAAACTTTTTTTGTTTTTGAATATTTTTATAGCATTTTTTATTTACAAATATTTCTCACATGCATAAACTGTTGCCATAGCAATCCAAAAAGTGACATCACTGTATTTTACAACAAAAAAATAACATTTGCCAAAAAGAAATGAAAACATATACATGTATATCTGGTTACAATAATGCAATTTTACAAGCACTCTCTTTAAAAATGGTCTTCAAGATAAAAAGGTTAATCAATGTTTCAATTTTTTCTTTATTTTTTTTTTTTTTCAAAATGTAAAATCACCTGATCATGACATGACAATCTTCTTCTTTCTCTGTAGTTTCCTCTAATATCTATAACACCACCACAAGCCAATTCAAACTTTTGAAATATTAATAAACTACTTATAAAGTGTATTATATATCATTACATTAGCACATACCATGTGACAAGGTACTATGACAAGTTGTTACCAAAAAGAAAATCTAACGAAATGCATTTTACTCAGTGTAGGAAATAACTGTGAACGTATTAACTAATAATCTATTTTTATGGAGAAATGCATTTTCAAATGTATTCCTTCTTCAAAGATAGTATTATATAAAAAAAAAAAAACAAATTTACTGACCATTTTATCCAGAAGACCAGGTCAATGCTTGAAAAATATATTTTACAAATTGAACACCCAACAAATCATTTATATACATAAATAAATATTATGTTCCATAAAAAACTATTGTCAATAGTGAATATACTATTAAAGTACTGAACATACTGAAAACAACATAATCTTTCACATACAAATAATTATACAGTCATAAAAAATGTAGCTATCTTACATGTACCAACAGTACCATATAACCCCCTTCTCCTAATAGCAACACCTATTTCTTTTTTCCAAAAATATATTGCAAAATTATTTACAAACTTTTTTTTAGACCAGTACAAATATCATATAAAAGAATATCTAACAATCCACTCAACATACATGTAGCACTACATACAGTTAGTTTCGTTTTCTCTCTCACACACACACACACACACACACACACACACACACACACACACACACACACACACTTATACTGAAACAGTCATTAGAACTAACAATAACAATGAAATAAATATTACTATCTGCATTCTCGTATCGATTTTGGTAAATAAATACCTGAAAGTCTGTATATCCAGTAACATTTTTATCTATTCTTTCTGATCTATCCACCGAAGTCTTTCACCATGAATATACTTTCATTTAAAATGTTACTTTATTTTGTATGATTTTCTTGAATAATAAATGTAGACTGTTTAATCTTGAGACTTATATAGACTTTTTTTAAGACTCACATTCCATGTAGGCTGTTCATTTCTATGACCCATATATTCCACATTGACTTGTTCAAATCTTTGAATAGCCAGTCAATGTATCAGAGGTTGTTCTTTTACAACTTTACAATGTCTACTGATTTTGTCTATGTATAGTTTCAGTCCTGATCACTATCCTCATCATCTTGAGCAGAGTACGATGGACTAGTCGGAGAATACTTCGGTGTGCCTGGTGTATAAGTAGGACTAGTAGGTGTGTACTTAGGACTTGTTGGTGTGTAAGTCGGGCTGGTAGGTGAGTAATGAGGACTTGAAGGTGAGTACTGGGGGCTTGAAGGTGAGTACTGTGGACTAGATGGCGAGTACTGTGGGCTCGATGGTGAGTACTGTGGACTGGTAGGTGTATATTGTGGACTGCTGGGTGAATATGAAGGACTGTCTGGAGTGTATCCAGGACTGGTTGGTGAGGCATAAGAGGGTGATGTAGGTGAATATTTTGGTGAACTTGGACTGTACTGTGGTGAACTTGGACTGTATTGTGGTGAACTGGGTGAATAGTCTGGAGAATTTGGACTGTATTTAGGAGAAGTAGGTGTGTATGTAGGTGAAGTTGGTGAATATTTGGGGCTGCTTGGAGAGTATGATGGACTTGAAGGGGAATATTTTGGAGAAGATGGGGAGTATTGTGGTGAACTTGGAGAATAGGAAGGGCTGGTTGGAGAGTAGGATGGTGAAGTTGGACTGTACTTCGGGCTACTTGGAGAATAGCTTGGACTACTAGGACTGTAGCTAGGACTACTTGGAGAGTAATTGGGTGAAGTTGGACTGTAAGATGGACTGGTAGGACTGTAGGAAGGTGAAGTTGGGGAATAACTTGGTGAAGTTGGTGAATAGCTTGGAGAAGTCGGAGAGTAACTTGGTGATGTAGGGGAATAGCTGGGAGAAGTAGGGCTGTAGCTTGGACTGGTTGGGGAATAAGATGGACTGGTAGGTGAATAGGAGGGTGAAGTGGGAGAGTAAGATGGTGAAGTTGGAGAGTATGAAGGACTTGTTGGGGAGTAAGAGGGGCTGGTTGGACTGTATGATGGTGAAGTAGGGCTGTAAGAAGGTGAAGTTGGAGAATAAGAAGGTGAGGTTGGAGAATAAGAAGGGCTTGTTGGACTGTATGAGGGGCTGGTTGGGGAGTAGGATGGACTGGTGGGAGAATATGATGGACTGGTTGGAGAATATGAAGGACTTGTTGGAGAATATGAAGGACTTGTTGGACTGTAATTTGGAGATGTTGGTGAGTAGCCAGGACTGGTTGGAGAGTAAGATGGGCTAGTCGGTGAATAACCGGGACTCTGCGGTGTTCCTCCTGACATTGCTGGAGATGATGGTTCATAAGCTGGTGATGCTGGTGAATAACTTGGAGACATCCCACCTGCAGGACTTGGAATATATGGACTAGCAGGTGAACCTGGAGAACCTGGTTGTGGAGACCAGGCTGGGCTGTAACCTGGACTGTATCCACTCTCACTAGCAGCTGATGGAGAAAATCCTGCTGCTCCAGGGGTCATACCACTACCAACACCAGGAGACCAGGCACTAGCATATGCTGGGGTAGCTCCCTGTTGCCATGGAGTCATCTGTGGTGACATTCCAGCAGCTGGACTTCCTGCTGCACCAAAGAATAAACCAGTACCAGCTGTAACAAAGAAAAACAAATTATTTTCAAAAATTGTTTGATATCCACTTTCATATCTTCTTCACATTATAAAATTTATCATTATTGACATATAAATCTATTTAATTTCTATAATGTTTTAATTATAATTCTAAAGCATAACAATAATACTGCACAATAAACTAAATTTTATTGCCATAGTTTAGCTCAACAAATTATTTAACCAGGTTCAGGGCTCTTAAAATTCCACATGGCCTGAAAAAGATAACATCAGTTTCTTCCATTTGGCCAGAAATTTTTGCATACATCCAATTATCTGTAAAAATTCTGAGAGTCAATGGTCCTAGACATGATAGTTTATTTTTAATCCCTAATTTTATAGATACTATAAAACTAAGTACTATATAACACCACTTACCTCCACCAAGAAGTCCAGCACCGATGTTAGTTGGTATTTCCATACCATATTTACATTTCTCGGCATCTAACAACAAGTCAAAATATCCTGTACCGATCTTGGCTAACTGACCCAACATGATGGATTCTGACACACCCTTCATAGGATCAAATTCACCATGTGTAGCAGCCTCCATCAAAATATCAACCTGCAAGTCAGATACCAAAATTATACTCACTCAAAATTATTTTAAGCAGTGGTATGGTACATGTATATACATAATTTTTTTTCATTTTACATTCTTCACAATCTGTTAGGATTTACACCCTTTTTATATTGGTGCAAGTGGTTTCAAATTTTCAAATTTCCTATTTTATTAATTTCATCAAACTCATTTTAAAGTTTTTCTCCATGTGTTTGACCATAAAAGTTGTCATAATAACTACATGCATACCCAAAAGGTATGCAACATCTTCAAATTCACTATCAGCTTATCATGTGACACTGTAGTCTACATCGTGTATTAACCTTAGCATGCATGATCCCATTTTTACATAGAGGAATAATAAAACTTAGTGTGAGAAAGTAAAGAATGATCCTTTCTTGACACGTTAACAACTTACACACTAACAACTCATAACAAATGCTGAGAATTGAATCCTGTCTATGATGGTGAAGAACGAGACCAGAAACAACAAACCATGAAAAAATATAATGCTGTCATGTCATCAAAGACAATCACTAAGTTATGTACAACTCCAAAATTTTGAATACTCACGGTTTCTTCAAAGGAACACCTAGCCAGGGCACCTGTCTCTTGTCTGTTAACACCATGACGAGTAATAGCCATTAAATGACCCTTGGCTGTCATGACATCACAAAGTAAAGCTAAATGTCTGTAATTTACGTAGGAACCATCAAAAGAAATGACGTGGTTCATCTCCTTCTCTATAGATTTACGTACAGCCTCAATACCAAGTGTCTGAAAATGGACGACAGTAAAAATTTTAAACATTTTATTATATTTGTTGCATGGTTATCTCTAAAGCTGAAAATTAATTGAAATTTTAATTTTAATTTCAATTTAATTGAAATAGCTTGAAATTTTCAAACCTGCTATATTTTATATATCATTAAGACAGACTTCCATTCAACTAATAATAGGTAATTGAAAATGGTTGTCAAATTGACGTGTCAATGTAAGTAAAATAACACTAACTCAGACTTTAAAACTACCGTACATTCCAACTAATGAACCATATTACTACATACAATTGGTATTAAAAAAGAATCTATCAAAGATAACTGTAGAATCACCTATCAGTTTGTTAAAATTTGGTTTTCATTAGGCCAGGCCACCAAAAAAAAAAAAAAAAATCCCCAATGAAGTTTTGTAACATTACAATAAAATATTATATATACATACAGCGAACACTTCTACAATGTCGTTAGTTGTAGTTCTAACAGGATCTACGTCTCTCTGACTTAACACTTTCATCAGAGCTGTACCGTCTGTCTCCAGTATCCATTCAGCAACAGCTTTAAACTCTCCCGTCTCCGTTATCTCGATTCTCTTCTTATCATCAGTAGTGGGTAAATGCATATATACCTAACAAAATAATGACATATTTATATTTAATACCGGGAAACTTGAAATTAGATAATGAAAAGATCAAATTTAGATATGAAATATCTAGCTAAAGGTTGTCTATAACATACATGTATATACATTTAATACAAGAAAGTTTTAAAAGAAAATTATTTGGTAAAAATATATAGCATTAAAGTTAGCCAGAGGGACAAAATGCCTATGGATTAAGATCGTGAAAAAAGACTCCAAAATGTATAGTGTGGAATGTCCAAAGGAATAAAATAAAAAGTCTAAATTATGGTTAATGTTAAAAAGATGGTATCCTCAAACTTACTTTTGTGATGGCCTCTATGCCCTGTAATGTCATGTCCGACAATAAATTAGACTCAATACATCTCAGGAAAACGTCATCTTCCATTTTATCTACTACTTCGCCCTCCTATAATACATAAAACATACATGTAATATAATGACAAAAATGTTGATACTTTCACCGATACCAAAAAATACAAATCTCACAAAAATGTTTTATAACATAAACATATACATAAGTAAAATATTTAAAGAAACTCATAGATATTATCTGGTAACCAGAGTATACAAATACAGTTTAACCCACTTAATTGCATATCTGATAAAAGCATAATTCAGATAATTCCATAAGATTTTGAAATCCAAAACCATTTCCTATGTAGTCTTTTGAAAAAAAATACCTGCATAATTGCATAGCCAGAAATATCCAACTCTGCTTAATCACATCGAAAATTTCTTGACCTGATCCCAAATTAAAAATTGTAATAATTTTAAATTCACAGAATTTTTCTTCAAAATAAAGTGTACAGAGAATATTGACAAGTGAATCATTAATCAGTGTACAATGGTACACCTATTATAATTGTTAAAACAAGACAGACAAATGAAAACCAAGATATATCTTGCCCGTCATGTACAAATATATATAGCAGAGTATATGATACGTACATCAGTTTTGCTTTCATCTGAATTCATAATCCTGATTCTCAAAACTAATTTCTCAGCATTGTCATCATTAAATATACAGTTCAAATCATCACCAAAACCTGTACAATAAAAAAATATATACAGGTAAATACAAGAATTCCATGGATTTAAATGTCTTGCCTGATTAGTTTTTGATTGAGTAGAAAATACATTACTTTAACATAAACTTTCACATTTTGACACACCACTGCTGCCCCCGCTGCCTACAACAATGTTACAATCTTCAAAAGTTAAAACATTAAAACAAAAAATGACCATGTTCAGGTAAGTGTCTACAAAATGTTACCTTCAATGTACATGTATGTAGCTGTCTGTTTATGTGACTTGCACATTAGAGTACCTCCCCAAAATTATTTTATTTATCAATTTTTTTTTTTTTTTTTACTGGATGCTGACACTGAAGCTTAAGCAGGCATACACCATTAGCATTGTAGGAAATTAGACTGAAGTCAAATTAGTCAAAATGTCAAATGTCAAATTTTAAATGTGTCCTATACATGTATGAAAGAAAAATTTACCAAATATTTCATGTCCAACTGATAACGTTAACAATTTCACTGCAATGGTACTGAACTTGGGCTGGCCTAAATACTTTAAATAAAAGGTCTGCTAAATATTTAATTTACAAGTCTTGTGCGGCCTAAGACAAAACAAGGATTTTGCATGAGAGACAAAGGAAAGATTCAGATAGCAGAAATTTATAAATCTTAAGAAAAACTCGTTACCTGCTGTGATTTTCTCAGAAATCTGTTCCATGGTTAGTTTTTTGTCTGTCATTTTCTTCCTGTCAAGTTCAATTCTCAGTAACCATGGTGATATACGAGAAGTGTCAAAGTCTGGCATTTCATAATAAACATTAACCCATTCCTGGTCTTCAGATATGACTGTGTTCTGTGGATCTGGGTCATAATAGATAGCCGTGTTGGCTGTCACTTTCCTAAGTGTAGTGTGTTCTAACTTGCACAATACATCCTACAATGAAGACAACATAAATTTTAAATTGTCTATAATGAATAAAATAAAATAAAATCAGATGTTTGGTAAACTCAGTTCTGCATTTCTATTTCTACAAGTATTCATAAAAATTCTGAAACAAGCAAGATTTTGGTAACAATGTCTCATCAATTATCTTAAAATTGGGCAGACCAGAATTAATATATGGGAACTTGAGAGGAAACTTAACAATTAAATTTTTAACAATTGTTGGTGGTTTCCACAAATTCAATTTTCAAACCCATTTCTCTTTAGGAGCACATGAAACTGGTAAAGATTTACAGCATGAAAATAAAATCAGACCTCTGTGTCCTCTAAACTGGAAAAAAGCTTTACACTTAAAAAAATTATTCAGGATGCACTATCAGAGAAAAAAATTAGAGTGTTTAACCTTTCAAATCATTAAACACATCATATAATGTTGTATCATCACTAAGTGCATTTTGTCATGCATTTTTACTTGAGCTCATGATTCAATTTTCCCGTGGGACAATTTGAACGATAACTAGCTACATACATTGCACTTCTCCGCATCTCGAGCAGCCTGTCCAGTCAAGTACACAGTTAAAGATGGAGTCTTGGGTTTCTTGGATATGTTGATAATTTCTTTCAATCTGGGCACACCGAGGGTTACATTCTTAGCAGATACACCAGCATAATGGAAAGTGTTCAGTGTCATCTGTGTAGCAGGTTCTCCAAGAGACTGAGCAGCAAGTGCTCCGACCATCTCACCTGGATGTGCCTGTAATGTATGTATTTGGATTAAATGCCTAATTCAGCCTTTCAAATAAGGTCTTTTACATGTATATTTACAAAAACACTTTGAAAGAATTTTTTTCTGTGACTTCAGAATTACAAACATAATATACTTGTACATGTATGTTAAACTCAATCTACAAACCCAACAGTATTTTGACAATCAATTTATGACTACTCCATGATTTTCACTTCAGTAATAAAAAGCCATATACACATATGTTAACAAACAATTCTTGTTCCGAATTTTGATATTAATATCAGGATCTCTATTTTTTAAAGACTTTTCATCTCATTATTATTCAAACATACATGTAAATGTAAATAAACAACTCCTCAGGTTGTAAATTTTCAAATGAATTTTAAAATCACTAAGGTTAACACCTTAATCAAACTGACATAAAGGTTAAAACTTTTTTAATGATTTTTATTTTTGAAACTCAAAAATCATGTACGAAATTGAAATCACTTAATGGGTTGAGAACTTATGTAACTTTAAGAACTAAAATGTATCAGTAATCATTAATGTCACAAAGATACAAAAATGATAAATAAACAGAAAAGACAACTTACATGTGACTGTTGAAATCTAGTTTCAATTTCTCCTAGCAGCCATTCAAATGCCTCGCTACTCAGTCTGAATTCTTCTGTGACTCGTTTAGCACACAGCGTAGATCTAACTAAACATTTCATCAATAATGTAGCATTGGCATTAGCCTGGATACTAAGTCTGTCATCACCTGGTACTGTTATCAACTTGTCACATAATTCCTTTACACCTAATCAATTTAAAAAACATATATACATTTTTTCAAATGCTAATTTCTGGGATTTTAAAAGACTTTTAAAGCATATTGAAGATTTCATCTCCAATCAAACCAAAATGTTAGCTATTTGGTTTACAATAAAACAAATTGTTTTGACACATTTTTTAGTTTTTATAAAAGCAAAACTTTTAAAGTACAATCAAATATTCAAACAAACCCAATTATAATTCACTCTCTTAAAATTCCAATTTGATTTAAATTATCTTGTGACTACAACTGTACATGTATTTAATTGAGTGGAATGGAGTAATGGTATTTAACATCCAGTTAAGATTCTTACTCTTTTATCCAGTGGTCAGTTCTTAGAAGGTGGAGGAAGCCAGAGTACCTGTAGCATCTGAACTGACAAACTCGGTACATACATTTGAACTATCTATTTAGTAATTGTTTTTATTTTATAGATGTTAAGAAAAATTTAAGGAAACATACAAGTATTACCTTTTTAAAAAGAAAAAAAAAAGAAAAAGAAAAAATCTACAAACTTTTAAACAACAACAAAATCTAACTTGCCTTCGACAATTTTGACAGGATGAAGTGATGTTGGTTTCCTGGTATTAATTCTAAAGATTTTCTGTGCATTCCAAATTAACCTCTGTAGGTTACATGGCAACACAACTTTACTATCCCCAGTTGGGAATATGTTCCTCAGAGCTTCCCTGTCTTCTTTTAATTGATCCCATTCTTTTTCCAACTCAGCCAGGGAGTGGGCGTTGCCCATCATGTCCTTAATGGTCTCTTCAGATAGACATTTTTTCATTGACCTAGTCAAATAAGAAATTAAAAAAATTTTCAAAACACATTAAGTGGGAAAAAAAAAAAAAAAGCTTTTTAAACAAAATTATTTTTACACATATATGATATACAAACAGTACATTAGAAATATTTAACTTTTATAATGAAAAGATACAGATTAGAATAACTAATGATTATATGTCACGCTATCTCCATCTTGATGGTCAAGTAGGTTCAGCATCTGAAAACTTACAACAAAGGAATTTCCTTTTTTCCTTTTCATGGAAACTGACATATTTGGATTTAATAACAGTACTTTTTACCTTATATCCAGAAATTAATTGTAATAAAATATGACATTTTTTCTCATGCTATACACATAAGACAGACCAATGGGTACCTTCTGAATGATATGACCTCAGTAAAAAATAAGTCTAAGGTCCACCTTAGGTGGACAATATGGCAATGAAAACAGGGAGTCGAATTTCAAAGGATGGAAATCTATTCAAACAACTGCCTATCTTGTCTACAGGGTATATAGACTCATCCTTGCTTATCAAAACTTAGTCATCAGATTGTGAATGAGAACAAAAAAGAAACGACTACCGTAAATCCCCGCATATAAGACAGTTTATTTTACCTTAAATTTATTTTTTGAGAAGGGGGGTGGTCTTATACGACGGTACACAACTGAGGGGTTGAAATTCTTGAGAAAATGTCCACACACGATCGTGATGTCCACCATCTTTGTTTTTGTATATTGTAGTTTCACAATGGTTAATACATTTTAGAGATTCATAACATACAAGAAACGTGAATTACGTGCTTTGAAATTTTTATAGTTTTGTATATTTATCGATCATTTAATAAAATAAAGTTATAATAAATAATTAAAATAAGAAATAAAAAGAAATCATAAAGGTTTCGGTAAGTACAGTAATCGAGGAGGCAGTAAATATTCTGTACAATATTTTATTCTTTTTGTTTACTTTTAATAACAATCTAGAAATTACATTGACCACACTTTGTCTGTTTCACACGTAAAGGGCAATATGTTCTGAGTATCAGGGTTCCTGTCTTCAACAGCTAATTGATAATCTAATAAACAATAATGAATTTTTTAAATCTAGTTTATTGAATTTATTTGAAAACATAACAGATATACGTCTTTATGATTACTGATGATGAGATGTTCTGGTATCTGATTTTATTTTTACGTTTTGATTTATTCAAAACTTAAACTAGAATCAAACAGCAAAGACATTAATACACAAGTACGGTATTAAAAATAAAAAATATAAACAATAGGCGAAAATTGGTCCAAAGTTTCTGGTCCGATCGGTAGCGTCAAATACCGGTACCAGTATGACCTCGTCTGAAAATCATGGTCGTCTTATAGGTGCAGTATCGCCTGAAATCATCAAAAATGACGGGAAAATCCCACCTCATCTTATAGGCGAAGTAGTCTTATATCCGGGGATTTGCGGTAGTTTTTAAACATACAACAATATACAACAATATATGACATGTCACAAACACTGAAAATATAACCAAAATCTCAATTTATTTTAAACAGATAGGTTACCGTTCATTAGTTGGATCAAACTTAAACTGCTTTTCAAATGCTCTGTTTGATGGTTTTAGTGTTGGCATGGCCTGGAATTCTACCCAGATGGCATCAAGTCCGTCTTCTCCGTATCTCAACTGGATAAGCTGCTCTACCTGGTTACGTACTGTACCGTCGTATTTAACCATGACACTCTCCATAGCCTTTATAAGACGACGCTGAATGTAACCTAAATACATGTATTAGGTATCAGAATCATCTAATTTGATAGCCGTGAAGAGTTGCAATAAAGCTGATGCAGTGATTTTGCTATGGTTTTTAAAAACTACCTTCCACCTTTCAGATTGGGAAAATTTGGACCCCTTTTTATGTCACACATTACGCTCAGAATTTTGAAATTCATTGCAAAGATCTTATATTGTGACAATATCAAACATTTTTTGTCTGTCAGAACAGTTTTGGACAACTGGATTTAACTTAAACTATTTGAATGTGTGTCACTCTTGCCTTTTGGGGAATTTTAGTTGTCAAATTGGGAAATTTTAGTCTTATTTCTCAAGGGGAAAGTACCTTTATTTGGTAGTAATTTAAGGCAAACAAAACCACTGTGATGTGGTTTTAAACAGAAACTTACTCATTAAGCTTTTGGTACTTTACATGGTAATTTGCAAAATTTAAAATTATAACAGCATTGCTTTCATTTATTTTTAATTCTATTTAATAAATACTGATAGTAGATGTATGCAAAAAAATATTTTATGTTGCATGCTCATACAGGAACTAAGGAGTTGTTTCCCTTTTACTATATAAGACTCGGATAAAATCAGTTGACAATTTTGTCCTATAAAGTTATTTCTTATTTAATACTAAACAGTTACTGCAGATTAAGTCAAATGAAATATTTAAAAAAATTTGTCATTTAATCCATTTATTTCTTGTTTAATTGTTTTTGTAAATAAGTTTTGAAACAAAAGCAATCTTAACAATGTATGGTATAGTCATGATATTCTACAAATATGGAAAAACTGGACTTTCCAAAGGTCAAGGTCATCATGTGATAGTTCAAGCCTTTTAAGACAAAGCAGTTGGACAGTCGTACAGCAAATGACTGTAAAGATGTCTTACCTGTTTCTGCAGTTTTGACAGCAGTATCAATAAGACCTTCACGTCCTCCCATAGCGTGAAAATAAAATTCTGATGGGGTCAAGCCAGCAAGGTACGAGTTCTCTACAAATCCTCTGGATTCTGGACCATAGTCATCTTTAATGAAATGTGGTAAAGTTCGGTGTCGGAATCCAAATGGAATACGTTTACCTTCTACGTTCTGCTGACCTACACAGGCAATAACCTACAGTAAAGAAAAACAATATGTTATATTGAGGCAAACCAACATGTTCAATTCTGCTGTTTGTAATATATCATCTTTAAACATTACTGTATAATTAGAGTGGAGTGAAACAGAAGTTTAACATCCATGTCAATATTCTTTTTATGTAAATGGAGATTGGAAAGTTCAGGATTGGGACAGCCTCTTGCCCATCAGAAAAAAATTAGAGTGTTTAACATGATTTTTCATCACTATCAAACCAAAGCTTCATCATTTGGGCTTTACAAGAGTCTAAGATATAATATACATGTATATATCAGCAAAAACCTCTATTATCCAAAAATGTTTGAATTGTCAAAGTCCTTAGTGCTTCATTTATATATAGAGAGCTGTCACTAAGCCTTGTGTTTAATGGTTATTTTCAGCCAAGCTAACACGACTCAAGACATGAGTTTTCAGAATCTGAATTACATGTACATCAGCTTTATGGCTCTCAATTGAAAGATATAATAATAACCTATAAGACACATGTACATGTACATATAATTTACAATCCAATAAACTAATACTGACCTGTGAAATATTAATTTTAGATCCCTTGGATCCAGCTACTACCATAGCTTTGAAGTTGTTGTAATCTGACAATGATTTCTGAGCTTTACTACCGGTCTTGTCACGAGCGTCGTTAAGGATACGGTTCACTTGATTTTCAAAAGTCTGACGTAGTGTGTTACCAGGAGTTTGTTCCAACTCATCATTGTGAGCTTTTTCTATCACATCGTTTACTTCATTCTGTAATAAATTTAAAGCTTTGATATTCAAATTCAATCAAGAGGTATAACTCAAGAACTAGAAGGTGACATGTTCAATGCCTTTCATTTTTTAATGTCACACAAACTCTGGAATTGTCTTATAAGTACTAGCAAGGTTTTCAAAAGTATAACAGGTAAATGCTCTCTCTCTCTCTCTTCTCTCTCTCTCTCTTATGTGTATAAATCTTGCAATTTAATTTCTAATACTATATCCAACTTTTGCAAGAAAATACTTTAAGATAAATTTAAATCTTTTGAAGATTTTTAAGCCTTATACATGTAAACTAAGATCACAGCACATTTTCTTTATCTCATTTAGTAGCAAATGTAACATTATACAAAAGTTCACACATAATAAGGGGAAAAATTACTTAAAATATACCCATTTTTAAGATGCTCCATTTTTCTTCTAAGACAAGTAAAGAATTAGATATTCACTTATCTACCAGAAATCCATTGTAAAATGATTATTCCTTCTGCTGGATGTGGAAAATATCTAAATTGGAAATTTCTGCAGCAGCATTACTTTTCGGAAAAAAACATAAAACATTATGCCATTCTATATCTACACAAAGAGTTCTGCACATATTTTAGGAGGTATCAAATGTAACAGTGATGATGCCCATGAAGAAAGGTTGAGATAAAGGCCAACAAACATACCTTGGCTTTTTTAATTGTTGTCTGGATATCAATAAAGGTCTGGTTATCTGGAATAGTGTCTCCTACACCAATACTGTGACCCTCAAGTAAGAGCCAATTATTGACCACAGTCTGAATGTTACCATACAGCAGACCAGCTGTCTCGAATCCCAGTTCCATATACACCACGTGAGCTAAAGCTCCGCTGGAAGCTCCCAGGGTTTTCTTACACAAGATACCACAGATTAGATCACCATCTTCTATCAAAACCTGCAAATAAATCATTTGATTAACATCATTATAATACTGAATGATATGATTGTAAATAGCATCAAATGTCATAAAAGATTTACTCTTTAGTAAATATTCTGTTTTCAAAGTTCATCTAACATCAAATGCATGACTCCATTATGCAGCATTGTCTAAAAAAGTTACCATTAATTTACTCGTTCTGGTAATTTTATAAATTTAAATTTAAATTAATTTTATTAAAGTGTTCTGAAATTTAGGCCTAAAACTGGCAACTATTTAGTCAGATCAGTTATACAGGTTTTTTGTAAGTTCTTATGGAAAATCTGAAATTTGAAATCCCGGCCATTTGAAATTTTTGTCATAATTTTTTGATATTTTTAAAACTCTCTCGGAAGAAAAAAGTAATTGTTTCTTTAAGATAAACCAAGGTGAATATTGTCATATCAATTGCAACAAAAAAAAGATCCATCAATTAAGTGAGATATTAAGGGTCCTTCTAAAGAACTTTAGTCACAAAACTATTAAACATGTTATCATTGTATTAGGTGTCAATCAAAATGTGTGAGTTTATAAACAGCAATCTTAACATGCTTTCATCTTTTTTTGATTTTTACTTCACATGTTGCTTTGTGTTTACCCTGGAAATTGCCAATTAGGGCAACGATAGCCAAGTTATCACAGCTTCTATATTCGAATCCCACTTGGACAGATCCTTGTGAAAGAATGTTTGTTAGTTTGCTTGCTGAAGGTCAGTGGTTTTCTCTGGGCACTCTGGTTGCCTCCACTATCCCTGAACTCACTTCTTTGATAAAGAGGAAATAATGTTGACTTGAGTGTAAAACATCATTAATGAAATCCAACCCATTGTCAAGTATTTTTTAATCCAATGAACAAATTACAAGATTAACAAATTCATCATCATCACCACCACCACCACCACCACCACCATCATCATCATCACCACCACCACCATCATCAACATCACCACCACCATCATCATCATCTTACCTTAGTATCTCCAGGTGAAATCCATTTGTATGGTCCCTTATCTTCCTCATCAGGATGTGTGCTGTGTGTACGTATACAGTTAACTCTTCCAGGTATAATTAACGAGAAGATCTGTTTACCTGTCCACAGTGGCTTAGGTTTTAATATGGCTGGCTGTGGCATGCGGCCATCCCAGCTAGGTAGGAACAGTAACAGGTTCATTACCTGTCCCTGAAAATATGATCAAACATGGGTAAACATAAAAACTAGTCAAACCTGTCTATAAAGGCTACTCGTGGGAATCAGTAGAAGTGGCCTTTATGGACAGGTGGCATTTAAATACAAGTTCAAACAATATAAATAAAGAGCAACTAGGATAGAATTTTATTGGCCTTTATAAGCAGGTGGCCCTTACAGAGAGATAGTCTTTAAGGCAGATTTGACTGTAATTGCAACTTCAGTAAAAACCCATATGATCTGGTAAAACCCTTTAACCAAGAAAATGTCTGTTACATTCTTCAGGAAATTTCATAAGGTCTAAGATTTAATCTAATCTTAAATGATGACAAAGGAAATGTTCCTAATTATGGTCAATTTATCAATTGTTTGGCCCATCAGAAAAAAATTAGAGTGTTTAATTTAGATTTTTCATCAAAATCAAATCAAAGCTTCATCATTTGGGCTGTTAAAAACAAATTTATGCAGCTTAATAAAAACAAAGTATACTGGTGCTCTTATCATTAAATAAAAGGGAAGTAACTCTGTCAATCTACAATTTGCAACTTTGCTTACATAAATCCAAACCACATATTCCATCACCAATAAACTAATTATATTAAAAACTATAATTCTGTATTTGTGCCTGAAGACTTCAGGCAAAAAAGCAAGATCTAAAAAAACAAATTTCAAAAATACAACTCATATAGGTGACCAATCAGTATTGTACAAATTATCATGTGATGTACTAATTTATTCTAAGTCTTATATATACATACCCTGTCTAGAAACACATCTCTTTTTGTCATTTTCCTGACAGCTGTCAATGTGTCCTGTACAATACCCATGACAGGTCTGTTGGCCTGTGGGGTGATAATCATCTTTGGTACCAGAGCCAAGTTAGATATCTCGGCTTTCGTCTCCAATGACTGTGGTAAATGAAGATTCATTTCATCTCCATCAAAATCAGCATTGTATGGGGTGGTTACACTGAAAACATAGAACAAGAAATATTTGTAATTATCTGTAGAGTTCTTCCTTGAAAGCTTTTGATCCAATACCATGAGTAGAGTAATGTATGATGTTTTCATCCCAGGTAAGAGTGTCTTATTTATATTAAGCAAATTAGTTCAGCGACAATAAAGGGAATGGAACGAAAGTGTCAGGTGTAATCACCAACCTTCAGCAAACAACAGATATTTTGAGATAGCTAAAACCAATATCAATATGTAACAAATTAATTAAAACATATTTTCACATAAAATGTGTCTATTTCTGACTTTCATCAAGAAGTGTCATAACTCAACTGTGATTTACGCTCCAGGAGACTCTTTTCACCTTTATATAGACGGTCTTTTTTAAATGGTGGGAAGGAAACCTTATAAACTGTAGAAAACCACCAACCTTCAGCAAGCAAAATGTCAAATTTCTTTTAACTAAATCTACACTAGTGGGAATTGAACAAAGACGGTAAATACCTAAGATTCATTCTGAATGTGGACCAAGGTAAAACTTTAACTCTGTGACACATCATACTCATCTTGTGTAGTGTAGGCTGCCTGTTAAACACAATGTAGTCATTATCTTGCATGTGTCGTTCCACCTGTCAATATAAAATATTAGAATTTGTATAATGTTACAGGGGATTTAGATTGAATTACTTGTTTTACTGGAAAAATATGCTCATGATAACTATAAAAGAAGATATAAAACCTTGATTTTTTTAAATAGCATTTTTTTTCAAGTTTCAGGGAAAGTTAATTTGAAGTACAAGTATTTGTTTTACTTGTCAAAATTGGAAAAAATATGCTCAGGATAATTAAAGAAGAATAAAATGAAACACCATAATCTGTCAGGGGAGAAAACTCTTGAAATGTCTCCAAAACAGCAAATTCCTTAAAAACAACAACATTATTTTAGGACAAGCATAGTCATTATTGACTATAAACAGATTCCAAATAATGCTAAAACATCAATTAGAACTAAATCTACAAAACTTCAGACAGAAGCATTCAGTTATATGTTCAACAATATATATATATAACACAACTCTAAATAAAGCATTTTAATAAACAAAATTTTATCATTGCAAACAGAGGTTTTTGCCATGTCAGATTGAACTAAAACATTTCTCTCATACTCATTTAAAAAAACAACAAAATCAATTCTTGCAGAAAAAATTCTTAATTTATCAACAAGTATTCAGAAACTTTGACCAAAAGTTGATCAAATTTTTATGAGTTCTAACATGGTACAGTTGATCCAGGCTTTAGCATTTAATTTTTTATAGTTTTTAGATTTAGGCTATTCATCTACAGTTCCAACATGTAATTTTTTTAAATGTTAACTTTATACAGTAGACAAATGATAACATAAACAAAACTTGCTTATATATCATAGAAACTTTATCAAAAACTTTGACAAAAAGTCCAATGCTAAAATCTAAAACCAATGGACTTCAATTTATTCAGGTCTTGCTGTAATTAAAACTCGACTTTTTCCATACCTTGTAACCAATTTGTAAATGTAAATCACTGGCTTTCTGATGGAACCTCAGATCTATTCTTTCACCATTGTCCCTGACAACATATTTAGCACCAGGGTACTGGTTAGCTCCCCTTTGTACTAGCTCATGCATTCTGTAGTTTAAAAAATGCAGTGAATAAATAAATATAGTGATATGAAATATCTATTTTTAAAATGTATTAAAGGAAGAAATGTTTTAACATTCAAACATAAGTTAAATAATGTTTTTAATTCTCTGAAACTTAAGCTTCCTGTATTAAAACAAGAGGCCCAATAGGGCCTGTATCGCTCACCTGGCACATCCTTATTTGTTCTCTGCTTTTTCTTTTTAAATATATTCAATCAGTAAAATGTAAACAAACTCACTAGCAATATCCTTATTTACTATTATTTCAAGCACTATTAATCATAAAATTCCTTTCAATTGGCCATGTACTTTCAGAAGATTTAAGCTGAAATAAACCTTATTTGCATGTTACATAATTATTGCAAAAACGAAAAATCATACGGAAAAACCTGTATATATGTTTTATCCCCCGACATCTATTTTCTATGTTTCAAATTTCAACAAAAGCGGTACATAAATAAACCCTTTATGGCCATTTTTTAATTTTTGCTATTTTTAGTAACGGCAGCCATCTTTGATTTCCGACAGACATGTCGGATAAAATTTTGAATCTATACCACCCAAGGACCTTCCACACTCAATATCCTTTCAATTGGCCATGTACTTTCAGAGAAGAAGATTTTCAAAGATTTTGGCTAAAAATAAACCTTATTTGCATATTATGTAATTATTGCACAAACGAACAAGAGTTTCGCATGGCAGAGCATGATACGCCTGTCAAATCTGCAAGTCATTTATGTGGATATTTTGTTTATTATGAACTGTAAAGGGACTTATACAGTTCATATGAGCTGTTCATAATCAATAAGTCAATTCAATTATTCATCACAATGATACAAAATGCAGTGCACAAGTCAACAAGTACAATAAAAAACAATAGTAATTATTGAGATTTTGGTATTATTTTCATTAACAAAATAGACTTACCACCAGCCACACCATTTATATAATTTTACCATCATGTTCTTGTAACTTTCATCACAAAATTAAGGTAATCTCTAGTATATTGGGTTGTTTCAAAGACAGCAAGTTCTTCAGCCTACAACTCTATGTGTATCTGCTCCCTGGTAGAATAAATTAAGGAAGCTAGAGTTACGGTTCCTGGGCACTGCACTTCGGATCATCGTGGTAAGTAAGCATACCAAGTTTCAAGTCATTCTGACCATAGATGTCAGAGTTATGGGCCAGACAAACCCGCCGCGTACTCTGGCAGCACACGAAGGGGAATAACTCAAAAATTAAGGAAGCTAGAGTTACGGTTCCCATGCACTGCACTTGGCATCATCGTGGTAAGTAAGCGTACCAAGTTTCAAGTCATTCTGACCATAGATGTCAAAGTTATGATCCGAACAAACATGCTAACAGCATTCAAAGGGGAATAACTGAAAAATTAAGGAAGCTAGAGTTACGGTTCCTGAGCACTGCACTTCGCATCATCGTGGTAAGTAAGCATACCAAGTTTCAAGTCATTCTGACCATAGATGTCAGAGTTATGGGCCGGACAAACCCGCCGCCAGTACGCCCTCCCGCCCGCCCGCCCATCTGCCCGCCCGGACGCCCGCCTGCCCGCCAAGGGTGATCCCATAATACGCCCCGTCTTTGACGGGCGTATAAAAATCATACGGAAAAACCCGTTATATATGTTTTATCCCCCGAAATCTATTTTCTATGTTTCAAATTTCAACAAAATCGAAACATAAATAAACCCATAATGGCCATTTTTCAATTTTTGCTATTTATAGAAACAGCAGCCATCTTGGAATTTCCGACAGACATGTCGGATACAATTTTGAATCTATACCACACAAGGACCTTCCACACTCAATATCCTTTCAACTGGCCATGTACTTTCAGAGAAGAAGATTTTCAAAGCTAAAAATAGACCTTATTTGCATATTACGTAATTATTGCAAAAACGAAAAATCGTACGGAAAAACCCGTTATATATTCTTCATCCCCAGACATCTTTTTTCTATGTTTCAAATTTCAACAAAATCGGTACATAAATAAACCCACAATGGCCATTCATAGGTTTTTGCTATTTATAGTAACGGCAGCCATCTTGGACTTAGGACGGACATGTCGGATAAAATTTTTAATCTATAGCAACTAAGGACCTTTCATACCAAATTTCATTTGAATTGGCCTATTGGTTTCAGAGAAGAAGATTAAAGTTGATGGACGCACGGATGCACGCACGCTTTACCATACCATAAGCTCACCCTGGCTTTGCCAGGTGAGCTAACAATGACACGGAACATCAAGATAACATTAGACACAACTGCAGGTTGATCTAGCCTGATTAAAACAAACTTCAAACCAATAAGCACCCTCTAATGAGCTAATTGCTTGCTAGAATTTCTCATCATAGTCCAAAAATAATGAGAAGACAAGCCTGCAAATAATTCATTATATCATAAAAAAATCTTTCAATAATGGATAATGATGTTGAACAAAACATCGGCTTTTATTGACCTTTTAACAGCTAAGGCTTAGATAACACTTTTCATCTTCAAGATAAATAATCAGTTTATGTTTTAATTTCTTAATACAGATCCACACATTTTTAGGCCAGAGACTGCTCACAATAATGCAGTTAGGCATGACCTCTTAAAAAATATTTTTGAGAGAAAAGTAAACCATCATAGAGACTGCTCATGAACATGAATTTCACATATGTTATGTTTTAATTTGCAGATAAGGCACAGTAAGTTTATTTCAGAAAAAAAAAAAAAAAAACATTAGAAAAATGTGATTATACCAAGTGTAGCTTAAACTTAAGAGCAAATCCACCTATTCTAACTTTATGATCATTAAGAACAATATATTATTAATTTTAATAGTTGTTGATTGATTGATTCAACGGGGTTTTACGTCCCAGTCAAGCATATTTCACTTACATCAAGTCGTTTCAAGCTATACATGAAGTGGCAGGAATTTTTACCCTTGCAATGTGCTTAGGGCAATGTGCAGGGATGGTTAACACCTGACGTGACACCAGGCATTGGTCTCATCTGAAGTACCCAGCGGCTTCCATTTCTAAATGCTGAGAGCTTGGCGAAAGAACAATCACTATCTATTTTCAAGTCTTGGTCAGACCTGGCCAAGGTTAGCACTTTATCAACTAGGCTAGCGTAGTGGTTTTAATAACTGTGCAACATATTCTGTTTAACAAGAAATGAATAAGAAGCAAAAACTTGCATAACTATTTAATCTAAAGTACTGTTTGTTCAAATACAAACCTGTCTATGTTGAATGGTGTTACTATTTCTGGAAATGTCATGTTCTGTGCTATAGTTCTAGGTACCCCAACTTGATCAATCCTGAGATTAGGATCTGGTGTGATGACAGTACGTGCAGAGAAATCTACACGTTTTCCCATCAAATTTCCTCTTACTCTGCCTTCTTTACCCTTTAATCTTTGTTTTACTGATTTCAATGGACGACCAGATTTTTGTACAGCCTAAATGATAGAAATTATACATTAATACAAAAATATAATACATTAAAACAAATGGATGAAGACTCCTTTCATTTTAAATAATTAAATATAAATTTTGAATTTGAGTTTACTACCTTGTCACAATCAATAGGTTTTGCAGCCCCAAGCTTGATGGCAAGATATCATAAAAATTTGAATAGTTAAATATCACTGAAAACAAAAATGATAGTGAAGACCACAGGGGCACTAAAACAGTTGTAGTGGAGTGGAGTAAATGCCAAAGATTGAGGCATTCAGTTCTGAAATGGTGGAGGAAACTGGAGTGTCCAGAAAAAATAAAATAAATAAATAAATCATTGCAATACAAATAGACAAAATGTCTCTCATTAGGAACTGCTCCTATTGTCCTACTTGGATTTGAATCTACATGATAAAAGGGAATGGTATGTTTCCAGGCTATTCAGACCACGAGGCCACCAAAACTCCTAAAAAGTTCTAGTGCTACATTTCTTTTCTGTGCATCTCAATAACTCAAGGTTATCAATCTATCTAAATTGGGCTCATTCCAGATATCCCAAAAAGAGTTTTTCACTCGAAATTGATAATTTTAACTCAGTTGAATCACCTTATCTAGAAAAAAAATTGACTTATCAGAAGACAAGACAAACAGAATGAATGGTATGAATGACAATAAAATTATAAGGGGTGGTGGTGGTGGTGGTGGTGGAGGTAGTGGCAGTGGTTGTGTTTGTACATTTTGTAAGTTATTTTGTTATTATTCCATTATGATTACCTTGACAAATATCAATATATCAATTGTGTATGAATTTGTTAAGTTCAAAACAAAAATCTTTATATTTACAGAAGAAATTTTTCAAAGAGGTATTTTTCCCACCCGATTTTTCTACGAGGATGATGACACCATTTTCCCCAAGTTTCTCAGTACCAAAAAGGTGTGTGACAGCACTTCAACTATTTATTAATCCATGTGTAAATAAACTGGACAAATGTAACTCACTTTTGGTAAACCTGGCAATTCATTGTCTGTGAGTGTAGCTACGTGGAACTGTAACATTTTTGTATCTTCAGCGATAATGTGTGCCGCAGCACCATTTTGTTCGTTTCGTCGCAACTGGTTATTAGCTTTGACAATATCAGCCAATTTATGAGTCAGATCATCCTATAAAACAAAATAACAAACTTTTAATGTAAAAGAATGTGACAATGCATCAAAATAATTCCATGTTCTGTAAGCAGAGAACAATAATTTTTATGACAAATTTCAGTTCTGATCAGCAAAAAACTGGAAATAATATACGAGATATATAACAAATATTATAAACCAATATATTTTGTGCTAAGTTAACAATGTTTAAAAGACTTTATCCAAGTAAGCAAGGTATGACATAATTATGATTAAGTAAAACTATCAAGAGTTATGTCCCCTTGAATTTTACATTAACAGTCACAAATCTGTTCTATTTTCTTACTATCCATGTTGAAACTGGTAATAACTTCTACTATTCTAGTCTTCCAGATAAAATACTTAATAAGTTAATGGAGTTTAAATGTGTATTTGAATACTGAAAAACCAGTATCTATATTTTTAGCAAGCACATTATCATCTATAAAACTTACATGTTTTTGAGAATGTATTCTCAAAATGGACACAAAAATGCAATGATTTAAATGCTGATTAATACCTGATTTCTAGCAGATCCAAACATGACAACAGCTGGACGAACAGGAAGTGGGGGTACAGGCATGACTGTCACAACCATCCAATCTGGACGGGCGTGTTTAGGATCCATACCCAGAATAATACATTCTTCATCAGAAATTCTCTTAAATATTTCATGAACTCTCTCAGCGGTCAGAGCAATTTTCTTTTCTTGTGATTCTTCATTAGTATGTTTCCATTCTGCAGTTAAGTCTAGACCCTGTCTTCTGATCTGTGGCTGGTAACGCCCACATCCACCATGGCCCTATAAACAATATTCAAGACTAATTATGTTATCAAACACAAAATGAAAACAGTGTTTTCTCAAAACTCAATCCCAAAACTTGAAAAAAAAACAATCAGGGCTTTAATAAATTTGAACTTGAAAGCCATTAGACCATTCCTCAACTGATCTACTGATATGTTTGTTTCATGTTGGAAAATCCTGCAAAAATTCTAATTTTGAGCAGTAATTTTTTATGATGCCATTATTTTTTTTCTTTTTTTTTTTGGCATAAATCTTTAAACATTACTGGACTTGTGGGAAACATACATGCAGATGCTGCAACTTTTTAAAACATTGATCAAGTGGCATTATGGTTTTTCCAAACAATAAACCATTCAATACTGACTGACATGCATTATTAATTCTGTCATGCAAAAACATTGTGAAAATTTCACTACAAGATAACAGAGTAATACAGATGTTTCGGGGCTCTCACTGGGCTAGATTTGGGGCTGAAATTGGCTATTCTGAATGCAAAAAAGACTTGTGATATCATAATGATTTGTTAACATTCATACATAAAACATTTGTTCAGAAAGATAGTTATTATATAAAGTTGTCTTTAATAGAATAGAATAGAATAGAATAGAATAGAATAGAATAGAATAGAATAGAATATAATATAATATAATATAATATAATATAATAAATATAATAATAATATAATATAATATAATATAATATAATATAATATAATATAATAATATAATATAATAAAAATAATATAATATAATAAATATAATATAATATAATAAATATAATATAATAAAAATAATATAATATAATATAATATAATATAATATAATATAATAATATAATATAATAAATATAATATAATATAATATAATATAATATAATATAATAATATAATATAATATAATATAATATAATATAATATAATAATATAACATAATATAGTTATTAAAGCAATTATTAAATAGTTTTTAAACTCTATTTGATTTGTCCCAAAATCAGACAAAATGACACCAATTTTCCCAATTCCAAGGGCCCCGGCACCATTCCCAAAAAGAACTGTGAGAGCTCTGTGTTTTGTCTTTGTGTACCTTTTTGACCTCCCCCTCTTCATCCTCCTTCTGTCTATCAAACTTTGTATCCATCTCATCACCGCCCTCACAAACTTTCCTCCCCTTACATAAATCATAAATATGTGCCATTCTTTTACCAGGGTAACCTTTTGAACGCTGAAGAATGTCTTTAACTTTAGGGGAATCCTGAAATACAAAACACATATACAAATAAAACAATTACGGGTATCAAACATGAAGAAAAAAAAGTTCAAATAAAAATTAATTTACCAAAGGAATTCCTGTGTCACACTTAAAGAGTAGTTCATGAGTTTAATCCCCTTGCTTAAACATTAATATAACTCAGGACTTCAAATGAATACATGTCTGAAGAAAAAAAAATTAAAATTGTAAATCAAACATCTGTTTTGTCTCCACTTGTCAATGTCTAGCATAGTAATTGTGTGGTGTTGTTTTGTCACCTCCATTCTGAGACAGTGCAAATTTATGAATCAATTTTTTTTCAATCCTGTTTTCTATAAATGTACATGTAAATAGTACAAGTAAGATAGTTATAAAGAACTAAAAGCTGATAAAGATTCATAATTAAACAGAAATTGCTACAAAAGATCAAGAATGAAAGTTTAAGGCCATAGTGCTAGATCTTGGCAATGCCAATTTAGATTTTTTAAAAAAATGTTTTGGCAACTAAAATAAGACTCTTGCAATTTTTTTTAGAGACATGAAAATCTGTGTAAATCTAGTTAAGAGACAAAAATAAGAGGATTTTGGCAAACTGGCAATAAAACATTTAAAGCCAGAGCTAACCCTGATCAATAATGCTCTAGAAAAGAGTTGTGATCACAACTCTTGCTTTAAAAAGACTTTTATTTATGAGTATGGCTATGTACTTAGGAATTACAAAAACAACAGCAATGATTTTGCCATGGCTGTTAAAAACTACCTTCTACTTTCCAGATTGGGAAAATTTGGACCTATTCTATATGCTCAGAATTTTGGAAGTTCATTGTGGCAATATCTGACATTTTTTGTCTGCCAGAACAGTTTTACACCACTTGAATTAAAAAAATATTTGATTGTGTGTCACTTGGCTTTTTGGGAAATTTTAGTGGTCAAATTGGTAAGTTTTAGTGTGATTTCTCCAAAGGTAACTACATTTATTCAGTTGAAATTTTAGGCAAACAAAACCCATGAATAGTATAAAATTTTAAATGACCATTTTATTGTACACTTCACATTTCTTGTTCTATTATGAGAATATTTTTAGTATTGTCAGTGAGGAAGAATATAAAACAAAATATTGGTAAACTATACAAGTTTAAAAACATTTTAGTAATTATCGCCAAAATCAAAGCCATCTGCTAAAGCCTAAATAACACTTACTGTGTCTATCAAAATTTTAGAACAATAGAAACAAACACATCTCAACACTTTGATCGTCTTTGTTAAAAATCCAATATGAAACACTGGTTTTGCCAATTCAATATGTCCAAAATGTCCTGGACATTCTGACATTTGTCCTGCACAAGTCTGACACCTTGACTGTCTGTCAATTACACCCTGACGTGGATCCATCAATCCACCCAATTTTGGGCGTCCACCTTCTGTTGTTTCTGAATATTTTATTCCACCCTCTGTAACAGACATCCTTCTCTACAAGAACAAAATAAAAGCATCATATAAAATGTTTTCATATCAGCCTACATGCATTATTATATGGTAAAATTCATACCAGACCCATGCTTCAAGTCATAAGCCTATACAGTGTGTTCTTCAGCAAGACATTCAATTTTAAATTGCTCCTCCAACCAAGTTCATATAAGAATTGACACCAACAATGCTGGGATTATCTAGTAATAGACCAGAATTCCATTCTTTAGGGTCTAGTAATGAAACGACTTAGATACATGGTATATAGTATGTACTACTTAGGACTTAAGATTAGATTGGATTAATGGAGTTTTACACCTCAGTCAAAATTCTCTCACTCATATTAAGGCAGTTAGTTCTGGGGTGGTGAAGGAAGCGGATGGGCCTAGAGAAAACCAAGCAAGCAAACTTATAAACTTTCCCACACAAGGATCTGCCCAAGCCGGATTCAAACCTAGGCACTGTGATCTGTAAGCACACTTTAGACCACTCGGCCAAGGACCCTACAGGTCAAGAAACCTCACAATCATCTAACCTATTGAGATGAAATGGTGAATCTCTCACTTTACAAATGGGCGACCCAGGTTCATTCCATATGTCAGGGTAAGGAAATATTTAAATTTACTTCATTTACTTAACAGTTTTATTGTTTCAAGGAAACCAATGATACCTATATGCTCAGGACAGACTTTGAACAACTGTTATATTTCATGACCAGAACTGAATATGGACCATTGTTTACTTTACTTTATCATCCTAAGCAATATTTCTCTTATAAACAGTAGCTTTTAAATACAGTAATGTGCTTTTTAATGTCCCAAAATGCAGTTAAAAGGCGAGGCATTATGTAATTTTTTACTGAACTTGGACTGTAATGTTGTTTCAATTTCAAATGGAACAAAATTTGTTCAACTGACAAGTTGTCTAAATAAAGTTTTACAAGGAGTAACCCCCCCCCCCTTCTTTTGGTTGTTTTTGCTGACAAATGATTTTTTTTACACACGTTATGTTTTGACAATATTGAGACCCATGTTAAATATAAATTTTAGGTTTTTGTCCGTTTAGAATACAATATAAATTAAACGTACTATTTCGTCGGGACTGAGAATACCGAACTGTATCCTTTTCACATCCCTCAGCGGTGCGTTGGAATCACCTGTGTACGCCATTTTGGCTGGTCAGCTTTTACGCAACACTTGCTATATGTGATTAAACAACGACTTTGTGTCGATCACAAATATATCTAATTTAGACAATCATAACATTAGCATGCGGAAAATTAAGATTCAATTTCCATTTAAGAAGAAATGATATAAATCTTCTAATTCCTTTTACGGTGAGGACCTACTAAGCCCATCGATGGGCCAATGGCGCTTGAAATTTTCGGCTGTATATTTATACAGTTTTTATGTACGGGGTTCACACATAAGAAAAACACGGAAATCGTAGTTTATTGAACGCTTTCATCACCTTCGTTTACGAGTGAGAGTTCGAGCTCGCGCTTCAACAACTGGTAAGATTTTCATTAATCTTCCATGTATATAATTTTTCCCCCAAAAACCTGGTGATTTTTTTCGCCAAATAAATTACTTATTCACTTAGACATGGTATACTAGTATATAACAAACTCAGATAGCGCTTCTGTTCTTTATGTTATATGTGTTGAATTAGATCTAAATTGATTTTTCTTATTTTATTTGGATGGTACATGTAGGTTTTAATAAACTTGTATTATTTATATAAATACTATATATATATATATATATATATATATATATATATATATATATATATATATATATATATATATATATATATATATATATGAATACATAAGTTATCATTAACAAGAAGCTACAAAACTATAAAACAATTGGTCTTGACTTGTCCTATGTCTCAATGGGTTATAGAATGCGATCGCTGAAGCCTTCAACTAAGACTATTTTGTAATCAAAGAAAAAGAGAGGTTTCGGAAAAAAAAAAGGGGGGGGGGAATGAAAAAAAAAATCGACCAAAGTCATAATCATACCTGTCTTGATTTGAGATTTCCATCTTATTGGGATTATTGAACTTGTATGTGGCATAAAATGCTATCCACCTTAAATTACTAAATTATATATTTGCATCAGTTGAAGCATTTTTTTTTTTTTTTTTACAAAGGACTGGATTGGATTAACGATGTTTTACGCCCCAGTCAAGATTCTTGTTCTCATATCGATGCGGTCAGTTCTGGAATTGAGGAGAAAACTGGAGTACCCGGAGAAAACCACCGACCATCGACAAGGAAACAAACAATGATTCTCACATTAAGATTTGCCCGATCTTATCAGCTTATAGGATCACGGTAAGGGCTGCCGCTTTAGACCACTCATCCACTAAGGCCCCTCAGTTTTATAAAGGATTACATGAAATAAAGATCACATGTTTTAAATGTTTGCTAAATAAACCTTATTTAAATATACTGCTGACAAGATAGAAATCGGTGTTTAATAGAAGCAACTGCAACATTGTGACATACAGCAGGCAAAAAATGGAGTCCGGTACCTGAGATAAGAGATAGGGAATCAGTGACCAGCTATAGGTCACCTATAATGATGTATTCGAATCAAATCCGTTTGAATTTATAACTGAATTTATTTTGGAAAATATTGGAAATTTAACTGAATAAATATAAATTCTAAACGATTTCTTTGTAGATCAAAGATATTAAATAAGTATTATGTTTTATTAGCGACAGTTTTTATCATGCAGCGACATTGAACACGTTCCATGGTGTTTCTGCGATTTCTCTCTCTCTCTCTCTCTCTCTCTCTCTCTCTCTCTCTCTCTCTCTCTCTCTCTCTCTCTCTCTCTCTCTCTCTTCTTCTTCTTTTTTTTCTTTTTTTTTTTAAATATATATATTATGAATATTAAACAAATTAAATGTCGGCAATATAACGGCCATTGACGTTGGAACCAGCAACGTTTAAATCATTAAAACTGTCACTGACGCAATAACTGATTATTCCTCTTAATTGCGAAACATTTAAAACGGTTTGAATATCGCTAATTATAAGTAATTAAAATTTTGATGAAGATCAACGATTTTTTTATTATAACTTTTTTTTTTCAAATTTGGACCATTTCAAATATTTTTCTGATGGAGTATGAAGGACAGAGAAATTATTTTGTCTTCAAATATTTTCAAATTCCAATCAAATAAAAACTAGACAAATTTTGTATAATTTAATAATAATAACAATTATAATAAAAATCATTATTTATTTATTTATTTATTTATTTATTGTGGAAAAAAATACTCGGGTTATGATTTGTTAAACTGGCTTATCTACCTTTGGTCGCAACAAGTGCGTGCGCATAAACTCATTGGATTGGTTTTGGTGGACTACACTTGACAGTTGAAATAATTTATGACATAAAATCAGTTTTATGGAAATGAGTGTGAAAATGAAAGGGGACAGGTAAGCTCTTTCATTTATTACACAATCTTTAAATGCTAACATGGCTGTCATTGAAAAATACAGTTTATCTGTGGAATGACAGCTTATGAGAAAATTGAGGGGGGGGGGGGGTTGTGATAGGGTACATACAGTAAATACTGACTGCAAAAACTAACAAATGGAAAACCAGACACAAACGTCTTTGGAATTAACAAATGGATGTTGGACTTACCACGAAGAACAAGTTCTGTGTTCATTAGATGCAGTTTTAAAAAATGAACAAATTATATAGAATTGTGCGTTCGTGCCGTAATTGAGAAAATTAGCATTGAAAATGAAAAATACTGTTGCATTGTTACAAAACTCTAAAACACAGATGACAGTTAGATACCATGCTTTATTACAGTGCTGATTTAAAATGACAAGGTTCTGTCTTTAAGATTCAGAAATTTGTCTGGAGCATTTTGCGGCTAAGTGTCATATTTACTGTCTGATTCACGTCTGCCGTAGCACTAGTTTTTCAAGGTTTTAGAAAAGATTTTAAAAAAAATTGTAGAATGCCACATACCGTTATGACGTATGCATTTTGTCGTAATTAACTGACACCAAAGTAAATGCCATCTTAGCTGGAGTATAAAATGCAGAGCTTTTTAAAATCCTTACGGGGATTTAATATGGGAAAACAAACAAACGCTCATTCCGGAAATACATCGCTGAAAAATCATGCGGGTTAAGAAAATACAATTGCGCATGACTGACTTTCCCATTTTCTCTGGCCAGGTAATATCGTCTGCGACTTGACAGCAAAAGGAATATAAACTGTAAGGTCTAACAACAGCGATCGTATCTACAGCTGAATGAACTGTTCCAGAATTGTCTACCCTAACCCGCATGATTATTACAGCGATGTATTTCCGGAATGAGTGTTTGTGTGTTTTCCCATATTAAATCCCCGTAAGGATTTTAAAAAGCTCTGCATTTTATACTCCAGCTAAGATGGCATTTAGTTTGGTGTCAGTTAATTACGACAAAATGCATACGTCATAACGGTATGTGGCATGCTACAAAATTTTTTGATATCTCTTCTAAAACCTCAAAAAACTAGTGCTACGGCAGACGTGAATCAGACAGTACACTTTAGGCCCCTCACTGAGTACTTTAATGATGTGGTCAACATAATTTTAAATAAGGCTTGTTCTTAGTTCTGTCACAATTAGGTTCATCAAGAAAAAAATTCTCTCTATGCAAGCTGTTGAGCTATTGATTAAAGCAGCTAGTGTAATCAAATGTTTCATGGCAGGATTATTCCTCTGTAGAATTTCATCACTGGCAATAGACTTCAGGAGGAAAAGTGAGTCTTTAAGCTCCTCATTATTTGCTCTTTGCCTGTAGAGATGTTCCAATATCAGTTTGACTGCCAGACTCACCAACTAGTAAGG
This sequence comes from Tegillarca granosa, assembly GCA_029721355.1. Taxonomy (NCBI): domain Eukaryota; kingdom Metazoa; phylum Mollusca; class Bivalvia; order Arcoida; family Arcidae; genus Tegillarca; species Tegillarca granosa. The sequence goes on from JARBDR010000525.1 coordinate 34,137, forward strand.
CATGATGGAGATCTATGCTAGACAGTTTGCCATGTTCTGACTTTTTGTTTACCATTGTCCGATAATGCTTGGTGATTAAACAGTATATCAATTTTTTGCACTTTACCGATGTCTTTATTTGGTAATACTGCATGTTTCTCAACATTTTTTGCTACTTTCACTTTTGCTATTGACCAGGAATCCTGCTTATTAGAGAAAGACTGTACAATCAGGGATTTTTCTGGCCATTTTGGGAAAGGGACCTTGGGATGAAATTGGGAAAATCATTGACAGCACATCAAATATTTTGCCTGGAATATTTACTATTTTGATACATGCTGGTAGTCACTCATTTGTACCAATCACTCAGACATTAACACAATATCTTCATAGACTGGCTTCAATACAAACATCTGAGAAAGTTGTTTCATGAGTTGCTCCCATTCTACCAGATCCTCATTGAGTATAAATCAAAATGTGCATAAATACAGGTTATTATAAAGATATACAAGCTACACCAAAAATATATTTTTTTTCACTTTTTCTTAAGTTTCTCAAAGCAGGATCATTTGGGAATTTTTACCCACAAAATTGAGAAAAATGTATGCTTTTTGGCATTGGGAATGGGTCCCTTTACTGGACCCCGTTAGTGGCCAGAAAAATCCCTGACAATATATGGTTGGATTGGGTGACTGGGGATCTGTACATGTCTTCTTCTTTTTGTAGATCCTTCATTTTCTCTGCATGTAACACCACACAGTAACACCAAACATGCTTATTTGTTTTGTTTCCAGATTAATATTAGACATATACTGTCAAATTTATAGCTTTTTCAAAATTATGAAAATTAGCTTTATTGTTGTGAAAAAAACACTATGATTTTGAATTGTGAATGTGGTGGAATATTGGCCCCAAAAATGCCTAGGTGAGACCCCTATGGTGGTTAAAAGAATCATACACTGCTTGTTACCATAAGGAAGTTAAATCAGATATCCAGTTTGTGCATATTTCTGATTTTTATGCACCAGATTAGAAATTGGTCCCTTTGACTTTAACAAAATTTATGCCTGATAGCTGTTTGAAGGTTCAGAACAATTTCTATATTTATGCCCCCTTCAAAGAAGGGAGGGCATATTGCTTTGCTGCTGTCTGTCGGTCGGTAGGTCAGTCTGTGTGTCCACCAACAGTTTCCGTTATTGTCTTCGCAGAGGTTGCTTATATTGAAATGAAATTCGGTATACACGTACATATATTTGGACTTAGAAAAATTCCAATTATTTGCAGTTTCTGTTCATTTTCTTTGCAGAGGTTGCACATACTGAAATGAAATTTGGTATACAGATTTATTATAAAAATATCTAGGTCAAGTTCTGTATTGGGTATGAATGAGCAATTTTTGACACAGTTATCCCCCTTGACTTAGAAAAATTCCAATTATTTGCAGTTTCCGTTCATTATCTCTACAAAGGTTGATCAAATTCATTACTGATATAACAAATATAATCAGGTTGGTTGAATATGGTTTTATTGATAATAATTTATAATTAAGAAGTACAGTCAAACCTGTCTGAATGTCTATATGTTTGTGCAACGTTTAATTCAAAATTTTTTAAGCTTAGACACACCATACTTGCATCTCAGATAGTACTGGTAGATGACCCCTATTGATTTTAAGTTGAAAAAAGTTCAATTTCATTTCCATGTACTCTGCCCAAAATGTATACTGCCTATAATAAAAGCGTGTGCATCCTATAATGTCTGTCCAAGAAGGGGGGGGGGGATAAGTGTTTCACAAACATCTCTTCTTAAAATTAAACTCAGTATTTTCCTTTACCAACTGGTATCAGAAGGGGTGCCACTTTTTTTTGCTTTGTTTGAAAATATTAGTTGTTCTGTATAATAGTTAATAACCATGATTGATTGATGAATGATTTGTCTTTCAAAATATTTATACATCTCAAGATGTCATAGCTTCTGGTTTGAGAATTTGGATCAGTTTCTTCAGTGTTGATGTTTGCCAACCTCCACTTCCATTTTCAAAAAATGACCTTTCAAACATTTTGGAAGACAAATCATTCACATATCAATCAAAGTTAGTAATTTTTTCTACAGTTCCATTAATATTTTTAGTCTGAAGTAAGTCTTGAATTTGTTTTCATTGATATCTTAGCTTGATCATTACATCTCCAACTTCTAAAATATTACATGAATTTTTACTTAGAAACTAGACTTTTATGCTTTGAATTTCACATTAACATATACATATAATTACTTTTAAATGCATCCATGTGTCTAAATGAATAAGTCAGTGTGTTTGATTCTTATAAATTTACAAATTTATATTGTAAGAACCGGATTTCCAACAGTGGTTTCAGTAGCAGAGTGGCCTAAAGCACACTTATGAATCATAGTATTTCTCATTGCCTAGATTTGAATTCCACTCAAGCATATACTAATGTGAGAAAATTGTTCAGTTTGATTGTCAAAATTTGGTGGTTTTTTCTCAGGTCACTCTGGTTTTCTCCACTATTCTGGAACTGACTTCCTCAACATAAGTGGAATACTCTTAACTGGGTCATTAAATACTATAATTCCACTCCAGATTTCCAACAAAACATTCACTTATGCTAGTGTTCCATCTAGAACAGAAGTATGTGGGGGCATCGCCTATATTCTGGAAAAATTGGTGTCATATTTTTGAAAATGGGATCAAAATAAACATTTATTGAGTGTTGATTGCATGTAGTTCATACAGGCCCAATTTGGCCCATAAACATTATTTCAAGGGGCCTTAATATTTATTTAGACGGCAATGGCACAAGGGCTCCTTCTAGATTAAATGCTGTAATGACTTTTCCACCATTTAAGAATACCATGCCTTAGTTATAGTGTTACACTACACAAAGTTTTTTTTTTTTTTAATGATTTTTACATTTCTGAGAACATTGAACCCTTTATCTATGTAAAACAATATGTCAGATAAGTAAAGGTAAACAAGTGTAGATCTGTCAGATAAGTAAAGGTAAACAAGTGTAGAGTATCCAGCTGACAGAAAGGTAAAACAAGCTTAGGGCATCCAGCTGACAGAAAGGTAAAACAAGCTTAGGGCATCCAGCTGACAGAAAGGTAAAACAAGCTTAGGGCATCCAGCTGACAGAAAGGTAAAACAAGCTTAGGGCATCCAGCTGACAGAAAGGTAAACCAAGCTTAGGGCATCCAGCTGACAGAGAGGTAAAACAAGCTAAGGGCATCCAGCTGACAGAAAGGTAAACCAAGCTTAGGGCATCCAGCTGACAGAAAGGTAAAACAAGCTTGGGGCATTCAGCTGACAGATAATCTGATAAAGATCAATGGTTTGTTGTCTTGTTGTCTGATATGATAGATGATACCTATACTACAGGGGAAGTAATGGTCAATTGATAAAATGTGGTTTAACACCAGTTCAGAGTGAAGGGGTTGTAGTAGCCAAGTGGTTTAGGCATAAGGCTTTAAACTCAAGATGTCTCTCTACTTTGGGTTTGACCTGCTGTGGGTTTTCTTTGTCAAAGGCCTTTACTGGTTGACTTGGTACCAGTGTAATAGACTTGGTGATCTGTGAAGTTTATCTCTTACATTAAAAATGAACATACTTTACAGGTCAAAATAAGTGTATACTAGTACAATACAAATCACAAACACTTGTACAATCACACATCAAAACTTATGTTAAGTTGAGTGAGTTGAGTTATGGTGTTTAACGTCCCAGTCAAGAATATTTAACCTATATTGAGACATCGTCAACTACAGGAAAAAGTGCAGAAATTTTGCCTGTGTGTTGTGCTGATGGCATTATATACAGCAGGGTTCTTTATCGTGTCATGCCTAACTTGACACAGGACCTTGTTTATTTTAAGTTCCCATCCGAAAGATCCGTAACCTTCATTTCGTATTGCCAAGTTCTTTGCAAACTTAGGTTAGACCCAGTTGGAGTTTGAACCCATGACCTCCCATTTACCGAGCAAGCACTCTACCAACTGAGCTACCTCATTTTTAGATTAATAAAAATGGTCTCATTATTTATGGCTGGAAAATTGCTAAATTGACGTAAAAATTACTTTCACCCAGCTAAACTCAAACTACCCATTTATTTTAAGAAGCAGTCCATATATCATGCCATACCTACAATTGAGGGTCTTATTGCCGGATTGGTCTTGTGTGGTGACTTAAAAGATTACAGACCCCGGTTTCACAATCATTCCTTAACCAAGATTTTCCTTAACTTAAATATAGTATATTTTGGGAATCTCATTTTAAATTACAAGCACACATTTGTGATAAAACTAAATACAGATGTTACAAGCTTGAATTGATCTTCAAAATAACTCATTAAATTCCTGAATATCTAAACAATTAATTAATTTATTCAGATTTGAAATTGTCAAGATTTAAGTTAAGGAATGATTGTGAAACTGGGACCAGGTCTTTACCTGCCAAGGTTTGAATCTCACTTTTGCAGATCCTAGTTTTTGGAAAGGTTGCTAAATGTTGATGTTTTTTTCTGGGTAATCTTTTCCTCTACCATCACAAGGGATTTTATTAACTTTTAAAGTAGGACCATATTTTAAGCAAGTTGTTAGTAATTCATTGACAATGAGACATGCACCTGCAGTTGGGGAAAATTTTTAAAATTAATTTAAATAAACTGAGGTGTTAAATTAACAGCTTAATTATAAAAGAGAACTGTTGCTGTTTCATTTGATTATAAACTTAAATTTTATGATTTTTCTAAGTGTTACCTACATGTATTTTAAAATTAGAATAATAAATTTGAATGATTCTAAAAAGTATGTACCATATGTATCATATCGACTTAACCCCCGTATCATTGTTTATATGTACAAGGAACTGAAAATGTTTAGGTGAAGTTTTTTAAACTTGTGTATTATCTTAAACTATGATTTTATCTAAAATCCATAATTTAGTGACAGTGGAGCTAGATACATTTGTACATATACATGTTTTTATAAGAACTTAAAAGAGTACTGAAAAAGATGGGAGGATCGATTGATTGTCAAGGTTAATTATTGATAGAGTTTTTCATACAAGACAATGGTCAAGGTCAGTTATTGATAGAGTTTTTCAGACAAGACAATAGTCAAGGTCAGTTATTAATAAAGTTTTTCAGATGAGACAATGGTAAAGGTTAATTATTGATAGAGTTTTTCAGACAAGACAATAGTCAAGGTCAGTTATTAATAAAGTTTTTCAGATGAGACAATGGTCAAGGTCAGTTATTGATAGAGTTTTTCAGACAAGACAATAGTCAAGGTCAGTTATTAATAAAGTTTTTCAGATGAGACAATGGTAAAGGTTAATTATTGATAGAGTTTTTCAGATGAGACAATGGTCAAGGTCAGTTATTGATAGAGTTTTTCAGATGAGACAATAGTCAAGGTCAGTTATTAATAGAGTTTTTCAGATGAGACAATAGTCAAGGTCAGTTATTAATAAAGTTTTTCAGATGAGACAATGGTAAAGGTTAATTATTGATAGAGTTTTTCAGATGAGACAATAGTCAAGGTCAGTTATTGATAGAGTTTTTCAGATGAGACAATGGTCAAGGTCAGTTATTGATAGAGTTTTTCAGACAAGACAATAGTCAAGGTCAGTTATTAATAAAGTTTTTCAGATGAGACAATGGTAAAGGTTAATTATTGATAGAGTTTTTCAGATGAGACAATGGTCAAGGTCAGTTATTGATAGAGTTTTTCAGACAAGACAATGGTCAAGGTTAATTATTAATGAGAGTTTTTTTAGATGAGACAATGGTCAAGGTCAGTTATTGATAGAGTTTTTCAGACAAGACAATGGTCAAGGTTTATTAGCTCACCTGGCTTTAGCCAGCGTGAGCTTATGGTATGATGTGGCGTGTGTATGTATGTGCGTGCGTGCATGCGTGCGTCCGTAAACTTTACATTTTAATCTTCTTCTCCAAAACCACTGGGCCAAATTTGATGAAACTTGGTAACCATTATGCCTGGGTGAAGCCCTTTCAGATTTGCAAAAATGAAGGAGTTATGTCCCCTTGGGGCCCCATAAGGGGGGAAATAGTGAAAAACTTTAAAAATCTTCTCCTCTGAATGTACAAGAGATATACCTTAGTTATTTCATTTATACCATCCCTAGGTCATCTAGTTTCAGATTTGCACAAATGGTAGCCATGAGGCTCAAAATGGGGAAATTATAAGGTACTAAGTGGGAAAATTGCTTAAAATTATATATTTGTCACTATATCTTGAAAACAATTGACTTTTTGTATAGGCATGTATATTAGAATATTGTAGGTATTGACATGACGATCATTTTGATATATGATACAAGGTCATATGTTGAAAGGTCAAGGTCACAGCTGCAAAAAAAAAATTAAATTGCTTATTATCTTGAAAACAATTGACTTTTTGTATAGGCATGTATATTAGAATATTGTAGGTATTGACATGACGATCATTTTGATATATGGATCAAGGTCATATGTTGAAAGGTCAAGGTCACAGCTGCAAAAGAAGACTTAAATTGCTAATTATCTTGAAAACTATAAACTTTTTGTATAGGCATGTATATTAGAATATTGTAGGTATTGACATGACGATCATTTTGATATATGATACAAGGTCATATGTTGAAAGGTCAAGGTCACAGCTGCAAAAAAAAAAACTTAAATTGCTTATTATCTTGAAAACAATTGACTTTTTGTATAGGCATGTATATTAAAATATTGTAGGTATTGACATGACAATCATTTTGATATATGGTTCAAGGTCATATGTTGAAAGGTCAAGGTCACAGCTGCAAAAGAAGACTTAAATTGCTAATTATCTTGTAAACTATGTACTTTTTGTATAGGCATGTATATTAGAATATTGTAGGTATTGACATGATGATCATTTTGATATATGGTTCAAGATCATATGTTGAAAGGTCAAGGTCACAGCTTCAAAAAAAACTTAAAATGCTAATTATCTTGTAAACTTTGAACTTTTTGTATAGGCATGTATATTAGAATATTGTAGGTATTGACATGACGATCATTTTGATATATGGATCAAGGTCATATGTTGAAAGGTCAAGGTCACAGCTGCAAAAGAAGACTTAAATTGCTAATTATCTTGAAAACTATAAACTTTTTGTATGGGCATGTATATTAGAATATTGTAGGTATTGACATGACAATCATTTTGATGTATGGAACAAGATCATATGTTGAAAGGTCAAGGTCACAGCTGCAAAAAAAACACATAAATTGCTTATTATCTTGAAAACAGTTGACTTTTTGTATAGGCATGTATATTAGAATATTGTAGGTATTGTGACAAAGATCATTTTGATATATGATACAAGGTCATATGTTCAAAGGTCAAGGTCACAGCTGCAAAAGAAGACTTAAATTGCTAATTATCTTGAAAACTATGAACTTTTTGTATAGGCATGTATATTAGAATGTTGTAGGTATTGACATGACGATCATTTTGATATATGGATCAAGGTCATATGTTGAAAGGTCAAGGTCACAGCTGCAAAAGAAGACTTAAATTGCTAATTATCTTGAAAACTATAAACTTTTTGTATGGGCATGTATATTAGAATATTGTAGGTATTGACATGACAATCATTTTTATGTATGGTTCAAGATCATATGTTGAAAGGTCAAGGTCACAGCTGCAAAAAAAAAAAGACTTAAATTGCTTATTATCTTGAAAACAATTGACTTTTTGTATAGGCATGTATATTAGAATATTGTAGGTATTGTGACAAAGATCATTTTGATATATGATACAAGGTCATATGTTCAAAGGTCAAGGTCACAGCTGCAAAAGAAGACTTAAATTGCTAATTATCTTGAAAACTATGAACTTTTTGTATAGGCATGTTGTAGGTATTGACATGACAATCATTTTGATATATGGATCAAGGTCATATGTTGAAAGGTCAAGGTCACAGCTGCAAAAGAAGACTTAAATTGCTAATTATCTTGAAAACTATAAACTTTTTGTATGGGCATGTATATTAGATTATTGTAGGTATTGACATGACAATTATTTTGATATATGGTTCAAGATCATATGTTGAAAGGTCAAGGACACAGCTTCATAAAAGACTTAAAATGCTAATTATCTTGTAAACTTTGAACTTTTTGTATAGGCATGTATATTAGAATATTGTAGGTATTGTGACAAAGATCATTTTGATATATGATACAAGGTCATATGTTGAAAGGTCAAGGTCACAGCTGCAAAAGAAGACTTAAATTGCTAATTATCTTGAAAACTATAAACTTTTTGTATGGGCATGTATATTAGAATATTGTAGGTATTGACATGACAATCATTTTTATGTATGGCTCAATGTTATATGTTGAAAGGTCAAGGTCACAGCTGCAAAAAAAAATACTTAAATTGCTTATTATCTTGAAAACAATATTGAGTGCGGAAGGTCCTTAGGTGGTATAGATTCAAAATTGTATCCGACATGTCTGTCAGAAATCCAAGATGGCTGCCATTACTATAAATAGCAAAAATAAAAAAATGGCCATTATGGGTTTATTTACATGTATATACTGATTTTGTTGAAATTTATAACATAGAAACTAGATGTTGGGGATAAAACATATGTAATGGGTTTTTCTGTACAATTTTCCATTTTTGCAATAATTATGTAACATGCAAATAAGATTTATTTCAGCCTAAATCTTCTGAAAGTACATGGCCAATTGAAAGAAATTTTATGATTCATAGCGCTTGAAATAATAGAAAATAAGGATATTGTTAGTGAGTTTGTTTACATTTTATTGATTGAATATATTTAAAAAGAAAAAGCAAAGAACAAATAAGGATGTGCCAGGTGAGCGATACAGGCCCTATTGGGCCTCTTGTTATTAATGAGAGTATTTTTTAGATGAGACAATGGTCAAGGTCAGTTATTGATAGTGTTTTTCAGACGTGACACTGGATAGGGTCAGTTATTGATATAGTTTTTCAGACCAGACAGTTTTATAATCTGTTGATCTCTTGTTTAAATTGTATACATGCATGGAAGAGTATATCAAATATCATTTTGTATGAAATATATATACATGTATATGTATGACAGCACTGTATGCATATCTGTGCAATTTATAATAAGTTATTTTTATCCATATCACAATCTGGGATAAATTAGTATGTAAACATAAAGTTTAGACATTATGTAATTATATAAATATTATAAATAATTGTACTTGTTCACCTGTATAATTAGTTGCTTATCAGACCTGTGAACATTTACTCTGATATATGCATTATGTTTTATCTTTTCTTGGGGGTGGGGGGGGGGGGAATCGTTTGGTTTAAATGAGAAATAACTCAACCTTTGATACTTCGTCTCATAGGCCATTTCTCCAGCCCAAGATATTTCTGTAAATATTCTGTCAATCTTCCATTGTTGTGGTAGACATTGTCTCCTCAATTTTGTTTGAGTCATTTTGATGAAAAAAAAAAACTTATCAGCAATGTTTTCAACTTTGTCTCATAGTCTGGCAGGGGCCCTTGTTGGCCGAGTTGTCTGAAGTGCACATTTACAGATTACAGTGCCTCCTACTGCCTAGGTTTCAGTCCCACTTCTCAGTTCACTTGGTAAATGTCAGTGGTTTTCTCTGAGCATTCCAGTTTCCTCCACCATCCCAGAACTGTCCGCCTCAATATAAGTGATAAAATCATAACTTGGTTGTATAACACCATTCACAGACCTGCCAACCCTTAGGATTTTTCCGTAGTTCTTACTGAAAATTGCTGAAAATTTTTAATTCTTAAGATTGTACGGATATGGCATGTTTTCTTCCGATTTTTATCTTTTCTGGATATTCTCTTTAATTTTCTTTACGTTTCCAAACCATGTTTTAGAAAACTGTCCTGGAAATGCTTTTAAGGCATGCAGATTACAATAAAGCATTAAAAAGGTAGCCACTGTCGTTATGCAAATTCGGAAGAGCGTTTGATAGTAAAGCATTTCAAAGACACTCTGAAGTGTAATTCTGTAATAATCAAGCATCTGTGTGATTTTAAAGTTTCTCGCGGTAACTGTCATATCTCAAAAACGAGCAAACGCAAAGCAGATCTGGCGGATTATGGAGAAAACTGACTTTTGTAAAAATCTTACTAAAAAATTTCCTTGATCTTACTGAATAGTTGTTCAGGAGGTTGGCAGGTCTGCATTCATCCAATCCAATCATAGTCTGGCAGCTATCGATGTTAGTTGAGTAATGATGTAAAACATCCCAGTCAAGAATATTTCACTTATATCGAGGCATCACCAGCAATTGGTGAAAGTGCAGAGATTTTGCCTGTGTGATGCACTGGTGGCATTATACAGCAGGGCGCTTTATTGTGCCACGCTAGCCGTAACAAGGGACCTAGTTTATTTTAAGTTCCCATCCGAAAGAACCATGACTTTTATTTCGAAATGCCGATTGCTTGGCGAAACAACAGTTACTACCCACTTTCAAGTTTTGGGCCAGACCTGGTTGGGGTTTGAACCCACAACCTCCCACTTAGGGCTATTGTTGTTGGTATCAACAGGGAATTAATGAAATTTTTTACTGATGTTAAAGAATCTATCTGTGAAAGACTTACTTATAGCTGATGTCATCATGTGAAATTATATTGAACTCTAGGACATAAAAATCAACTTCACAATTAAGAAAACATATCATGTTATTGTCTCAAAATCCACCTGTTATCACGACTAGTTTAAATTGAATGTTCACTTGGTAAGTTAAGTTTGTGACACTATATATATATATAAATATATATATATATATATATTTCAAAAAATTCTTACACATGCTAGAAAAAATATATTTAATATATATATACATGTATTCCATATTTTATATTTGATCAATATATTTATCAAAAAATATTTAAAACAATATTATATATACATTATATATATAGTTGACTATCATATTTGATATCTGACTTTTGGTATTAAATGTTGTGTAATGTAGATAATAGAAGGTATAAAGTCTGATTTAAATGTGAGATTTTGATATAAGGCTCATTGAACATACAGTTTAACACTGCTTTAAGTATTTTGATCACTAATTTAAGGAGGACATTTTTTTCTTATTCAAATGCTATACTCGACTTTTGGAGTATAATACACAACACTTATCAAAATGATTTGAAATTTTAAAAAAAAAACATATTTTATGCTTGTTGATATTTTCTTTGTGGGATAAAAATGGGGAACACAAACTTGTCGTGAATAGTTATAAATGAACATGTAGTGAAATTTATCAATTTTCTAAATTCATTAAAACCACCTAAATGAAAATAAAGAGCATTGAGTGATTTTATAGCAAAAGATCTAAAGATGTTCATGTGTTCATTATACCCTTTGTCTGAAGTTGATAGCAAAGAGGCCTCTGAGTGGCCAAGTGGTGTGAAACCTGTGCTCAAGGATTAGAGTACTTCTCACTACCTAGGTTAAATCCTACTTTGGCAAATCTTAGTACCAGAAAATTTTACAGTTCGCTTGTTAAAGGTTGTTGGTTTTCACCGGGAACTTCAGTTTCTTCCACCATTCCAGAATCTTTGCTGCAGCATTAAACACCATTACTTTAGTAAACTTCATTTGAGTTGACAACATGACTGATTATTGAAGTGGAATGGGGTAATGGTGTTTTACACCTTAGATTTGTAGTTACCTTTATCAAGGCAGTCAGTTAAAGAATGGTAGAGGAAATCTGAGTGCCTGGAGACCTTTGACAAGAGAATTGACAAACTTTCTCACTACATGATGCACCTGAATAGAATACAAGACAAGTCAGCCATCTATTAGCTTTAGACCACCCAGTCCTGCTTATTACAAAGAGATCCATAAACTTAATGGTATCCATGGCAACCAGTGACTCAAGGTGATAACATGACTTCTATATTTCTACATTACCTATGTGAGAATACCCTAACTATTTATATTTCCTTCAAAATTATTACGGTAACTATTAAAAGGGAAACTTTGAATCTTTGGGGAAAAATTCATATCTTATTCAAGCGCCTTTGTTGAAAATGATGTAAATTATGCATTAATCAAACTTTTGACCACAAGAGTGATATATTTTGGACATCTAAGGACTTCTTGGTTATAAAATATATATTTAATTTTTCTGTTCCAAGTTTTAAACTTTTGTGCAAATTACATTAGTATTACACATAGCTGAACTATAAAAAGTATTGTTTTTTCCTCTGTAAAAATTTGACCTTTGACCTTGTTTAACAAAAAAGGTACCAATTTTTTTGTATACTAAAGTTTAAATTGCAGGTTACTTATATATAACCTGCAATTCAAAATTTAATAAAAAATTGTTGGTTTGTATTCAAATTTTTTCTGATGTGTATACATCCATTGATTTGTTTTGAATAATTGCGTTGAATTTGTACAAGACCTACATAAATAGAATTATTTAATTATCTAATTATCTACAGAATACCAAAAATAGAAGCCATATAATAAATATCTTTCATATTTAGAATTAAAAAAAAAATTCTTTTTGAATATGTTATTAACAAATTATTAAAAGTTGGAATTTATTTTAGTTTGCTCTTTATCTTAAGTTTGAAATACTTCTGAAAAGAATTTCTATAATTTGAGTTTTGATATATGGTAAATATACTTAATAAAATGTCTATTTAAGTTAAATATACACACATTTATTTGGAATAGACTTTGATGTTCCCAAGTGCTATAGTTTATGTTAGAAGTGATTTGTAAAAAAAAAAGTTAGAAAAGTGAAAAATTCTACAAATTGTACTAAGCTTGTGAAATGCAATCATCTTGTTATTTTACCCAAGTTGTCTTTTATTTGGGAGAATTTGTTTGTGTTTTGTATTGGATTAATGGAATTCACCAGCGTACCACGTGATACAGATACCTCATAGCGTTTGTGCGGGACAATTATTTCTATTGACAACGGAATCGCATAAAGTTACATTTTCCCGTAATAACAACGTTTTTTCGAGAATGTTTGATGTAGACTTTATCCATTTCATTCTGCACAAACGTTAGGAGGTATTGATCACGTGGTACGCTGGCGAGTTCCATTAAGTAGGTACATTATAGCAAAAATAATTGTTGGTAGGGGAAATTTTAAAAGTTGAGTTAGAAGAAAATTGTGGGATAGAAGAAAGTTGTGGAATTTTCGCATTATTTTTGGTGAAGTTGATAAGGAATTCAAATTTATATTGGAAATTGCGGAATGTTCACATTATTTTTTATGAAAGTGGTGAGTAATTCAAATTGACAAAGAAATTGTATAATTTTCACATTGTTTTTGTTAAATTGATGAAAAATACTGAGGAATTCAATTGACTAGAAAAAATTGTGAATAATTATTTTGTTTCATTGTTCTTTCGTTGTACAAATTCAAATTTTATTTCTCATGTACATGTATTATGGGTAAAAAATGAATGTTGAGTTTGTATTAGGTAAGATCGTGGTTTAACTTATTACAATAGAATTGTTTTTTTCATCATTATATAAAATTGGCACTGTTCATAGAAAGTAAATTGGTACCAAACCCTCTTTTAGTGGGGCCTCAGTGGCTTAGTGATCGTAAGGCCAAGCACATGCATACAAATTACAGTGCCTCTCACCTCCTGGGTTCCAATCCTACTCAGGCAGAACCTAGTGTGAGAAAGATTGTCAGTTCGCTTGCCAAAGGCATGTGGTTTTCTCTGAGTACTCCAGTTTCCTCCACCATCCCCGAACTGATTACCTTGATATAAGTGAAATGATATTGACTGAGGCATTAAACACCATTGATCCATCCATCAGTAGAAAGTAAAATGTCTTTGGACACACATAGTTTTAAAAATTAAAAAAAATTGTTTTATTGTTGAGCCTGGCATTGCCAAAAAGCGAGATTTAGCTGAAACTTTTCTGGTGTAGTCATAGGCAGCGGCGATGGTGATGTGTCAAAATGTGAATGTTTATGTTAAAGTCATGTATTTTCTACTTGACCAAAAACCAACCAGGCGAGACATTTAATTCCATGGAATTCTTGTAATATATTAGTTTTTGCTTCCAAATAACATTTGTCTTACAGACTGATTTATCAGATAACACACCACTAATAAGTAATTGACTCATAACGACAATATTAATTCCCTGCAATAAACAAGATAAAAATTGCAATACTTATTGCATTATATAGTGCAATATAACATATTTATGGGTTTTCCAGTATCAAATCACCCCTGTATATAACTGCATGTAGTTATGTATAATTTGTTATGATCTTGATATTATATACATTTATGCTGGTAGTCCTCTTTCTTTTTAGTTAAATTGTATTGATTTTTGATGACATTTAAAATTCCATTTAATGTTTACATGCAGGTGGCCAAGGTTTTAAATGTTAAAATAGTCACATAACTGATGTGGGATGTGGCAGAACACAGAAGTGCCGACACAAACTGGTTACAATGAAAGATACCTTTAATTATGTAGAATTTCCTTGCGAGAAATCTACGTGGCCACAAGTACGGGAGTTATTGGAAGATTTGAAAAATGTAGCTCAACATCAGAATTGTAATTTAGAAGAATTAGCCAAAGCTCATCAAGTGGTTGTGAACATTAATTCACAAAAAGAACACCGTGGGGCAATAGATTTTGGAAGTTCAACATTTTATGGTTTAGTCAAGTTTTTGAAGAAGTATGCTTCACACGAAGAAAGGCGACTTTTTCTACAGTCAACTTTACCCGCTATTATTGACCTTGCTTTAGAAATCCCAAATGTTATTCCATTTGATGGCTTGATGTACAGTAGACAACAATGTGGTAAGTCCAAAAATATGAATAAATTCTTTTAAAATTGTTCTATTAAAACTTATTTAGTGAATTTTGATGTGTATTGTTTAGTGAGTTTCAATGTGTCCAAATAATTGTGTGTGGGTGGGTGGTTGGATGGGTGTATGTGCATGTGTGCATGCATTTTATAAATTTGTTATGATATTATAAGAACAAGATTTTCAACAGGTCCTAGGTGGCCAAGTGGTCCAAAGCACACATTTACAGATCATGTTCTCTCACTGCTTTAGTCTGGACCAAACTTGGGCAGAATGTAGTGTCGGAAAGTGTGTCAGTTTCCTTTGATGATTGTTAGTGGTTTTCTATGGGTAATTTAGTTTCTTTTCTTATCTATAAACTGAAAAATTTTGACTAAGATGAAAACACAACATGACTCCATTCAACATATTTTGAAAAATGACTTTAGATTTAAAAAAATTGAATACATGTACAAATTTTTTCTTTTTTTAGATCATTGTGGTTTTAGCATGTATGCTGACAAAGTTTGTTGAAAAAAGTCTTTCATATTGAGAATGTTTTATGTTTAATTCAATGCTGTTTGAGCATTTTTAAATTCTGTAGATTTTACATGCTGACATTTTTTTCCTGTGGGTAATTGATGGTCTGATGTCATTCCTATGAAACATGATGCTAAAATTATTGAGACTGCTAAAACAAAATCCCAAAGTTGACTTAATTTTCCACTATAACTGTTGAATCATTATTATTCATGGGGTAAGAATTTTGTGGTTTTGCAAACTGAAGAAAAAAAATCAGTACAAAAAAAAAAAAATTGTAGAATTTTACTTCATTAAAATAAATCCCATTGGGGTTCCATTGTAATTAAAAATTTTGTCAATATTAAATTTCGTGGGATTAACTTACCCACAAAAATAGAGAAAAATAATCTGCAACAAATGTTTGTGATTTTACAGTATTTCATAAGCATGTAAAAACATTTGTATTTCACAATGAAATGTTTGTCTTTACTTGTTGTCAAGCCTGGCATTGCCATAGCGCGAAACTTAGGTGTTACTTTTCCTGTGCCGTCATGGGCGGTGGTGGTGGCAGCAGCAGCATGTCAAAATTTTAAAGTTTATGTTAAAATAATGTATTTTCTACTCGATCTAAAACTAACCAGGCGAGACATTTAAATCTGTGGAATTCTTTTTTTCACTTTCAAGTTTCCTAATTTTTCTGAATAATGATTATGGTTATAGAAGATTTTATATTTGTATATTTTTCAGTAAACCAGACAGAATTAAGTCGAAGTTGTATTGCCTCAATATTAGCATGTGCCTTCCTGTGTCTGTTTGAAGCCCGTGATAAACCATGGAAAACTGGGTCATATTTTAACATCATCAATTTTGACAAATTTTTTGTTAATTTACCAAGGTAAGTACTATATAAAGCATTTTAAACTGGGTCATATTTTTAACATTATCAATTTTGATAAATTCTTTGGACGTTTTTTATTTTTTTTGCTAATTGACTTAAATTTTGAACATTTCACTTTGGTCTGAGACTTTTCCAATTGGGGTTGAGACTTTTCACTTTGGTCTGAGACTTTTCCATTTGGGGTTGAGACTTTTCCCTTTGGTCTGAGACTTTTCCATTTGGGTTTGAGAATTTTCCCTTTGTGGTTGAGACTTTTCCCTTTCGTCTGAGAATTTTCCCTTTGGGGTTGAGACTTTTCCCTTTTGTCTGAGAATTTGCCCTTTGGGGTTGAGACTTTTCCCTTTCGTCTGAGAATTTTCCCTTTGGGGTTGAGACTTTTCCCATTTGTCTGAGAATTTTCCCTTTGGTCTTATATTTTTACTTAAATCTTTAAGACTTTTTAATTAAGAATTTTTACCTGAAACTTGGAAGACTTTTTACTCGAATCTTTTAGACTTTTTATTCAAATCTTTAAAACTTTTTACTCAAGTCTGTAAAACTTTTTTTTTGAATATTTAAAACTTTTTTCTTGAATCTTTAGAAATTTTACTCAAATCTTGAAGACTTTTTACCTTGAATCTTTAAGACTATCTATTTGAGTCTATAAGATTTTTTAACTCAAGTCTTTAAAACTTTTCACTGTTTATTTTATAATTAAAAAATCAGTGGATAATCTGCAAAGTATTTGTAAATAAATTACTTCTACATTATCTAAGACATATACTTCTTCTTGGTACAAATTAGATTTATATTTTCAGTCCCCTGTTTCAAGATTTCTTGTAATTAGCAGTGAAAAGTCTTAAAGGATTAAAGTAAAAAGTCTTAAAAATTCAGGTAAAATGTCTTAAAGATTTGAGTTAAAAGTCTTAAAAAATCAAGTAAAATGTCTTAAAGATTTGAGTAAATTCTTAAAAAATCAAGTAAAATGTCATGTAGATTTGAGTAAAAAGTCTTAAAAAATCAAGTAAAATGTCTTAAAGATTTGAGTAAAAAGTCTTAAAAAATCAAGTAAAATGTCTTAAAGATTTGAGTAAATTCTTAAAAAATCAAGTAAAATGTCATGTAGATTTGAGTAAAAAGTCTTAAAAAATCAAGTAAAATGTCTTAAAGATTTGAGTAAAAAGTCTTAAAAATTCAAGTAAAATGGCTTAAATATTTGAGAAAAAGTCTTAAAGATTCTGCATGACAGATAGACCAAAATTGAGTTTTTATCTTGTCCTAAGTCATTTTTCATTTTCAGTCTCCTGTTCAAAGAAATATATTTCTGTAATTGAAATTTGAAGAATGAATTTTATTTTGTCATTTTAGCCCATCCCAGAATGCCAAGATCAGATGTATTCTGAGTTATTTTGAACAAGTAGCGGAGCAAAGACATGAACTTCATGGAAATGTAATATTTATTCGCCAGGTAAGGTTATCATCATATAACGCTACCACTGTATGTATATTCAGTATCATGAACTATTGATATTTTATGCTGTTGTCAAGTGGGAGCTGCAGTGGCTGAGTGGTTAAGGAATTAGCCTTAAACCCAATGTGTCACCACTGTGGGTTGGAATCTGGTCACTTGCAAATAAGAAAGGGTGTCCCATTTCATAGGCCTAGTTACTGGTCTGCGCAGTACCAGAAGGATGGACTGAGTAGTCTAAAGTATATTTGCGACATTGCTGGCGAATTCACTGCTAATTAGAAACACTTGCACACCACAAAAACTTGTGTTAAGATTTATCCTTAAGATTAATAAAAATTGTCTCATCATGAATAGCTTAAAAATTGCTGATGCGTCGTAAAAAAGCATTCAATCAACCAATCAAATAACCATTGTCAAGATTATTTCCCTTATACGAAAATGGTCAGTTCAAGAATTGTCAAGGAAAATAGAGAATCTTAAAGGCTAACTAACCTAGGCAGACAATCTGTCATACTTTCTAGCATGAATATTTGCTAGAGTGGAATTTGAATCTAGGAAGTGAGAGGCATACATACATGTAAATAGGTGTTTTAGACCAATCGACTACCATGCCCACCCTCCTCCCTGACCATCCCACCCATCCTTTTAATAGAAATAAGTTTTGCTATAAATTATTATCTTTGAAATATTTTGGTTTTGAAAATCGAGTTTCCTCTTAGACAGGATATGTGTTACTCTAGTTCTTTAATATTTTGTTTCAGGTTATCCCCTCTTGTGAGCTTCCTTCTATGGACACTTGGCTAAATTGTCAATCGGAGTTGTGCCCCTTGATCGCTCATCGGGAAGGTGTCATAGAAGATGCAGGATTTGATGCTATTCATGTAAGTATCTGTCATTAGTAAAATTGTTTTGCTAAAATATTCCATTATTGTTGAAGTAAAAAGTTTTCAATGGATTGAAAGATATTTATCAACATTCAATGTTTTGGTAGAAATAAATTTTGTGTAAGGGAGAAAGCCTTAATTTAGTCATAACAGAATTTGTCTTATCATTTGCATTGCAATAAAACTTGTTTAATATATCATGCTAACTTCATCTGTTTATACCACGTTAAGTTATTTTGTCAATCAAAAGTTTTAAATTGAAATTGAATAACAAAAGACAATGACCATATAGAAATCATTAACCAGTATTAACATATTTTCTTGGTTATTAAGTTATAGCATGAACCTGTCTAAACCGAACCGAGGAGAAATCTGAAAAATCTTAGACTGTTTAATTTGGAGATTCCAGTAATATTGTTTTGTAAATAAAACTGATTTTTCTGAATAGAGGTGCTTGGTTTTGAAAAATTAAACTCTGCAGATTAAATTATCTTGAAAACAATGTGTTAACATTGTGGTTTCAAGGTAGATTTTTGGTGGAAAGGGAGATAATTTGTTTTTCTTTTGTAATTTTGAAGGGAGATAACTTGCTGTACATTTGTTTATAGATTGATTTTGCTAACAGATACATTGGTGGTGGAGTTTTAGGAGGTGGCAGAGTTCAGGTTAGTTTTAGATAAAATGCTACATGTAGGTATGAGTTAAGTCCCTTGGTATGTTTAGTTCTTAGCTTGGGCCTAGGTGGCTGGCTTACTGATAAGTCACAGTTCCATATATACCACTAGACTAGAAACATTGTAATTTCCCTGGTCAAAGATCATTATATTAATTATGTCATTTTGTAATTTAATTTGGATTCAGATCAGATTTTTTGTGAAAATGCAATATCACATTTTATATATTTATTTAAAAAACTACTGAAATTTGTATCCATCAATAAATTCCCATAAATTTGTAATGCAGGTCGTATTTATATCATTCATTATAAACTGCAGCCCTTTTACACTTGGAATGTGTAATATGTACCTTTGTGTCCTAACATATTGGCATAAGATTAAAGTTGGAACTTTAACATTTTACTTATTTAAATCCCCCTCCCACTTAGCCCAAACCTTAAAGAACCTACGCAAGTTTCACAATCATTCACTCAATCGAATGTACTAAACTCAAATATTCCCACTTTTCTCTCGTCAATATTAAAAAAAATTTAAGTTTTATGAGACAAAGTTTTGTTTTGTTCAACAAACCCACACTAAACAATTTAAATAGATAACATTAAATATTCAGTTTTAATTGTGCAATTTATTAAAAATTAACATTGAAATATTTCTCAAATTGAGTTGAGTGTACACTCATTTGAGTGAATGATTATGAAACTAGGGCCCGACAACTTTGAATTAAAGACCTGTCAGTTTTGATTTACCGAAATTTGTATACTGAAAATTTTAATTTTCAAAACTGGTTGTTTAAAAATTATTTTTTTAAATTTATTTAGGAGGAAATAAAATTTACAGTTTGTCCAGAGTTGATAGCTTCCATGTTGTTTATGGAATGTATGGATCACAATGAGGCCATTGTTATAAAGGGATTTGAGCAGTATACACTGACATCTGGGTATGCAGCTAGCCTGCAGTATGTGGGGCCATACAAAGATCCTGCTATGGTAAACTGCTAAAAGGTTTTCCTCAGTACATCACTTAAAACAGTTAATCTCAAAACGGTTGTGCGGAATATTTTGTAGCCATCTGCATTGTATGTTGCAAATTTCTTGATCATTGTTGTCAGGGGTTCAAAATTATGTTTTATAATAGAAGTTCCAGGACGTTTTGGCTTTAATTTTTTTTTTCAGATCTCACATAAATTTTTTTAAAGTCCAATATCAAAATTGAAAACTACATATATAGAAAAGTGGCCAACTGTAAAATCAATAGGTCCTGGACCTTGGAACCAGGGAATTTTGAATCCCTGGTTGTTTTTACTTGAAAACATACATTTATGTAATTCGATGTCCAATGAAAATATTAGTTTCACACAATTATTATGGGATATCCATATGGTGCATTGATGTAGCCCATAAATTTTTATCAATGTTTTTAAAATACCCAGTTGGTAGACTTCACATTTAGTCATTTTGACACTTGTTTGAGACTACAGATTTTATTTCTTGTTAATCAGCTGAATTAACAAAAGTTTATTGGTTTAAGTAATAAATTTTCTCTTTGTAAATCATCTGCTATTATTTACTTTTAATTTCTGTAAAACCATAAAAGTGAAAAACTTTTTACTCTTCTAGCCATGCTTGTACCTTCACATATCATATATGAAACTATAATTGGACATTGTAAACTGATTTGCTGTGCTTTAGTCCAGATATTCCAAAAATTCACACTCTCTACTCAGCCTTCCTTGTATTTACCTTTAAGTTTGATAAACATACATGTAAATGAAATGCTAAAATCACTGAATGAAAAAAGGTGAAATGTAGGGCATTTAATTTTTCAAGCTTTAAACTTGAGATACTGCTTCCTTAGCTTGTTGTCTTCAGGAGGACAGAGTGTTGTATGATTCACTCAGCTACCAGGGGAGGGGTATACTTGTTTGCTACATGACTCAATAAGATATCATTTTAACAGAAAGTCAACAACCTGAGTGCTTGCTGGTACAAGGCAGACCTTAAAGACTCGCATCTCACACCTACAGACCATAATACACTGTAGCATATCTCACACATACAGACCATAATACACTCTAGCATATCTCACACCTACAGACCATAATACACTCTAGCATATCTCACACATACAGACCATAATACACTCTAGCATATCTCACACATACAGATCATAATACACTCTAGCATATCTCACACATACAGACCATAATACACTCTAGCATATCTCACACATACAGACCATAATACACTCTAGCATATCTAACACATACAGACCATAATACACTCTAGCATATCTTACACATACAGACCATAATACACTCTATTAAATACACTCTAGCATATCTCACACATACAGACCATAATACACTCTAGCATATCTCACACATACAGACCATAATACACTCTAGCATATCTCACACATACAGACGATAATACACTCTAGCATATCTCACACATACAGACCATAATACACTCTAGCATATCTCACACATACAGACCATAATACACTCTAGCATATCTCACACATACAGACCATAATACACTCTAGCATATCTAACACATACAGACCATAATACACTCTAGCATATCTCACACATACAGACCATAATACACTCTAGCATATCTCACACCTACAGACCATAATACACTCTAGCATATCTCACACATACAGACCATAATACACTCTAGCATATCTCACACATAGACCATAATACACTCTAGCATATCTCACACATACAGACCATAATACACTCTAGCATATCTCACACATACAGACCATAATACACTCTAGCATATCTCACACCTACAGACCATAATACACTCTAGCATATCTCACACATACAGACCATAATACACTCTAGCATATCTCACACATACAGACCATAATACACTCTAGCATATCTCACACATACAGACCATAATACACTCTAGCATATCTCACACATACAGACCATAATACACTCTAGCAATTCTCACACATACACAAACTTTTCTCTAATCCTTAGAGATTAATAAATTTTCTTCTCATTGCAATTAAAAATACTAATGCAACATTTAACAATATTAAACTTACTAACTAACCATGGTTCTTTAATTATACATAAAATATTTGTAAATTCTCTTTCTTTAATTACCAGTTTGATATAGATGGAAATTTAAAGAACACAGTTTGTGCTATAGATGCCATATCATACAAAAAAGACAGTGATACCCAGTATAGGGACTCCAACTGTCTGCGGGATTTAAATAAAGCATATGTTGGTTTCTGTGTCAGGGTGGATACTTGTTCTGTACCCATGGATATGTATAGTTACAGTGACAACAACCATTTAAAGATAAAAAAAGATGATTCCGCCAGTGATGAGGAGTTCCTGACTGCTGATGAAGGGGAATCGGAGCCCGAAGAAGAGGAAGGTAAGCATGTACAAATGTATGAATGGGCAGGGTTGCGTTTGGGAATGGCCCTAGTCAGATCACATTATGGCATAATTAAAAATACATCCACAAACGCACATATAAACATTAATTTTTCCTCTCAATACACTAAACCAATTTGAATGAAACATGACAATGTCTTTGATCAATATAAATTAAAACATTCTCTCTGTGTCTTACCTTTGACAAAAAATCAATCTTGGCTACCAAACATATGCATTAAGAAAATGGATCTACCAGATGAGAAATTGAGACAAAAAATGCCTCTGTAGAGCATAGGAGAACAATTAAAATTGCAAGTAAATGGAGTATAAGTAAACATTTCTGTTTGTTTTAAAACAAGAAAGGTGGGGTTGAGACCATAAGATGCCATTGTATACATTTTATGACAGAGTACCGTTATGGAGGACAAATTAATGGAGCATAAGTATAAATTTCTGAGCATTAGTTTGAAATAAGAAAAAATAAATGAATTCATGGCATATGTCAAACCTGATTTTATCATTGTTAATTCATCCCTGTTTTTACTTTTTGTAAATAATTTATTCTCATTTGATTTTTCAGTCATCAACAGTATTTATAATCTTGCTGATGGACTTGTTGTAGAGATTATGTCCTCAGCCTTATTGGAAGCTTGTAGTGCACTCTGTCAGAAATCTGGAAATGAAAATAAAACACCACAAAATGGTTTAGATACAGAAAACTATGGTGAATGTGATGGCATGGATTACCTGGATGTAGATGTGCAAGAATGGTACAACAGATTTCGACGACGAAGCTCAAATTTGAGTGATATTACATCCAGAAGAAGTAGTTGTGAAATTCTTTCCCGTAGAAGCAGTTGTAGCCGATATAGTTCCGACTTCAGTTCAGAATTCGAAGAATTTTATGATAATTTTCAAAAACGGGAACAAATGTTTGTTAATCCAACAATCAAAGAAGAGGTTTGTAGTCCGACAATTAATGAATTCGCATCCAGTCTTGTGGCGAGCATTTTACAGGAGGGAACATTTGAAGCAGCTCATACTAGTTCGGGACTGCAGAAGTTTCATGACCACATTCCAGTGGAAAAAGTCGCTAGGCCAAAAGCAAGAAAAGTATCAGAAGAAAATGAATTGAAGACTTTACAGACAGTGGATCCAAAAAATTTAGAACAAGATTTTAGACGGTCTCTTGATGATGATGATGATGATGATGATGACGACGATAAAAATGATGACATTAAAGATGATGGCCATTACATTTCTCTACCTTCAAATGAATTGGATTGTGATGCTAATATTAAAAATTATGAAGTTAATTCTTTTGTGGATTCTGTGATAACACAATCTGCGGATACAATTTGTACAGACACAGCTGAAAAGTTTGCTGATCAGTTATTGGCAATGATATTTCCAGCTGCTGTTGAAATTGTGAGGAACTCTGTTAAAGAACAATTTTCAAACATTCCAGGGAATAGCAAGGGGGATAATTCTAAAAGAAAAATGAATGACAACAGTCAGGAAAATGTTTGTAAATTAAAAGCAGGGTCTGATAAGGGAGAAAGTTCTAAAAATAAATTGAATGACAACAGTCTTGAAGATGTTTGTAAATCAAAAGAAGGGTCTGCTTTTAAAGACAATAGACAGTCTAACCAGACTGAATCAAAAAATATTATTACTCATGGAGTACAGGGTGTGGCATCAAATTTTGACAGTCAAGCATTGCATTCAGTAAAATGTGAGGAAAAATCTTCAACTACTCAACACAATTCTTTGGCAAGTTTTAAAACAAGTTCACCTGCTGACAAACCAGCATTAACAGGCATGCCTGCTGATGAGCATAATATGGAATCTTTTGAGGAAGCAGATCTTGAGAAAGGCATGTCATCTGACAGCTTGGCTGCTGGTGATGGATATAAACAAACTGCTGAAAAATTTGTGCAACAAATACTTACCTCAGTGTCAGAAAAATTGTCTCATGAATATCAGGACAGTCAGGTTCAGGCGGTAGAATCTATGCAAAAAGAAACACTGGACGAAGGTCAACTCTCGAAGAAAGAAAATCAGGCTAAAGTTGTTTGCCAAAACAAAGATATTCCCAAAGTGATTTTAACTGCAGAACAAAATACGGGAAAAACAGAACAAGAACTGTTTTATGAGAAAATTGCTGAGAGACTTGTTCATGATGCTTTCATTACTGATCAAACTACTAGCTCAAAATTCAAAGAAAATCATACAAAGTGTTTGAAAAACTCAGAAGATGTAACTCTTGAAACCCAGTCAGTGGAACAGAAAACAAAAACTGGTTTAATGTCAAAATTTCTTTCTGATGACAAAGTGACTTTTAATATTCAAAACTGTTGTGGAGGAATTGGAACTTCAAGTAAGAGTGAAGGTACTAGGAAAGTTACGTCATTTGCGAGTTCTTTGTCACGAGATCTTCTTACAAACGCCTTTGTGGAGGTTCAAAGAAATTATAATGGAGGGAATTACTACAGAAGAAGCAGTGAGCCACTTCAGCTGTCCAATCAGGCAGCTTTAGGCTTAAAAGATTTATCAGAAGAAATGGGACCAGGTAGAAAGAGAAAAGTGAAAAGTCGTGCAGATGAGGATATTGGATCTTTTGTTGAAGAACTTGCTCGCCATGGAGGTTCTGTTGGGGATTTCGGATCAAAATTTGGTAGAACTACTTATGGATTTCGGGATCCAACTCTCTCAAGGTATGATTGTTAACATAATTATTAGTTAACCATTTCTCATAAAATGGCCTAAATTAGTATTACTTGTTTATTTAAACAGAAAATGACATGGATTTTTTTGTTCTTTAAATGACCTTTAAATTGGGGTTAAGGTCAAAGGTTAAGGTCATGATGTAATTTTTGACCTCTCTACTTTTGCTACTGCTCCAGTTATTTTTGGAAATCTTTCAATTCACATATTAATTTTCAATTTTTTATACGCCCGTCAAAGACGGGGCGTATTATAGGATCAACCTTGGCGGGCGGGCGGGCGGGCGGATGGGCGGGCAGGCGTACTGGCGGCGGGTTTGTCTGGCCCATAACTTTGACATCTATGGTCAGAATGACTTGAAACTTGGTATGCTTACATACCACGATAATGCAAAGTGCAGTGCACAGGAACCGTAACTCTAGCTTCCTTAATTTTTGAGTTATTCCCCTTTGAATGCCGTTATCATGTTTGGCCGGATCATAACTTTGACATCTATGGTCAGAATGACTTGAAACTTGATATGCTTACATACCACGATGATGCCAAGTGCAGTGCACAGGAACCGTTACTCTAGCTTCCTTAATTTTTGAGTTATTCCCCTTTGAATGCTGTTATCATGTTTGGCCGGATCATAACTTTGACATCTATGGTCAGAATGACTTAAAACTTGGTATGCTTACTTACCACGATGATGCCAAGTGCAGTGCACAGGAACCGTAACTCTAGCTTCCTTAATTTTTGAGTTATTCCCCTTTGAATGCTGTTATCATGTTTGGCCGGATCATAACTTTGACATCTATGGTCAGAATGACTTGAAACTTGGTATGCTTACTTACCACGATGATGCCAAGTGCAGTGCACAGGAACCGTAACTCTAGCTTCCTTAATTTTTTGAGTTATTCCCCTTTGTTTTGAAACTTGGTATGTTTACTTATCACAATGATGAGAAGTGCAGTGCACAAGAACAGTAACTCAAGCTTCCTTAACTTTTGAGTTATCTCCCTTTGAATACTACCCGCATGTTTGTCCGGATCATAACATTGACACCTATGGTTTGAATGATTTGAAACTTGAAATTTTCTTAACACAGTGATACAAAGTACATTGCACAAGAACTGTAACTCCAGTTTCCATAATTTTTAGTTATTCTCTTTGATCTCAATGTAGAGAATTGCAGTTCTTAAGAAACATAATTGTTTTTATCATAATTTTTGGTACTTATATAATTATGTCCAGGGCATATTTCAGTAATTATCAGAAATACAACTGAGCTTATAATGATATCACCTTTAGCAGGCATATAGTTAGCATGTTTGTCCTGATTACAATGTGGACATAGGCTTATAAGTAATATGTAAACAACAATTGTTATTGTCTCAATAATTACTATTGTTTTTTATTGTACTTGTTGACTTGTGCACTGCATTTTGTATCATTGTGATGAATAATTGAATTGACTTATTGATTATGAACAGCTCATATGAGCTGTATAAGTCCCTTTACAGTTCATAATAAACAAAATATCCACATAAATGACTTGCAGATTTGACGGGCGTATCATGCTCTGCCATGCGGAGCTCTTGTTTAAAGCATCTTTTTCTAAATGAACTTGACATTAAGCTTAATATCATGACATTACAAAGATTTATTATTTTATAAATTTTGTTTTTATTCTATCTACAAAGTACAATAAAGTGAATTTAATTTTTGAAATGGAGCATTTCAACTGTTACCAGGCAAGTGTATCATGCTAAATGTTTTATTATGGTCCATTTTTGTGCTTTGAGCATCTACAAATATGTATGGATTCAAATGAAATTTAGAATACATTTATAAAATGCCTGTCCAAATAGACAGACATATGGTGGTGTCCATATGTGAAGCCAGGTGAGATACATAATTCTGCCGAATTCTTGTTTGAAACTTAGCAGATATATGACTTGTCCCTTCAGGATTTCCTTGCTTATGTTTCTTGCTTACATCATAGATAGTTAAGGGCGTATATTGCCCCACTTGGCCGTGCTCTTGTTTAAAAATATTATTTTGTCACAACATTTTTGCAATAAGGATTCTAAGCTATTGCAAGCATGTTTTAATGCAGTGTGCTACCATTCAGTACTTCACATTTACCACTCATTATTTTAAAGATGGAGAGCAGTTTGTTAAAAAAAATGTATCATAGTCATTGTTGTACTTTATCTTAATATTTTACAGATTTGCTGAGGAGCTAATGAGAAGCCAGTGTAAAGTTCCAGAGTTTGTCTTTATGGATTCAACAAACATGAGTACAAGTGGATCATCATCCCGATCTCGGCAGAGTAGTATCAGTGGATTTAAAGACAATATTCTTGCCAGTTTCGAAGATGAATTACTTAACTCAAGCTTTGGTCGAACTTCTAGTAGGGGTAGTAGAAAAAGAAGCAAAAAACTAAAACAAGTTTCTATACAAAAGAACGCAAATTTAGAGAACTCTTTAGATATTAAAGATGGGAAATATTCTTCAAAAGGGTGGCGAGGCATGTCTTTTGATAGTGAAGCCTCTGGATTTTCATGGCGATCATTTCAATCGTCATCACCAAGTAGTTTTGAAGAAATATCTGATTATGCTGAGAGATTAGCTCAGAATATTCTCGAAGAGTCATTAAAAACAGTATTTCGGGATCAACTATGTCCATCCACTACCTGCCATTCTACTTCTAAACCCCGAGTTAAATCGCTTGATGAATATGCTTCAGACTTAGCCAGTAATATTGTTTTGGAATGTCTTTTGAAATTAGCCAATCAAAATTGTAAACATTCATCTAATAGCAGTGAGGATGCCGGTGATCTTAAGAACAAAAATAATGACATTAGACAGGATAACTTGAGGACAGACGGGAGTTCTAGTACCGGGAAAAATCACGGACAAAGATCCCGAAGTTTGTCGGACGAGTTCACTGATGCATTTGACATTCCTTATGCAAAAATAGAACAGTTTGCCCAGAATGTTGCCACAGATGTTATAAAAAATTCAGCCATGGTATTTAAACGAGAAAAACAGTGTGAACTAAAGGTAAATTTATCAGCTTTTTTTTTTCTTTCCTGACAAATTGGAAAAACACAAAATTTGATATGCAATATTTGAATTTTTTTTTTTTTTTTTTTTTTTTTTTTTTTTTTTTTTTTGCCTGATGTGCAACTTTTTCAGGCATGACTTAAATCTACAGATATTTTGTGTAACATCTGCTAGTTAAGTCAATTTATTATTCATAAATTTCAGAAACTGGCTTACTGCCACTGATTTGATAAGATCAGAGGTAGAGATAACAGCCAGTCTGAAAATAGATGCTTTGAATATGGCTGGCTAAGTGGCATTGACTGAAATCTAACAAAAATACAGGTTGAACTAAAGAAATACATGTATTAATTTTCATTTGGTTCAAATCTAGTTGCTCTGTAATTTAAAATTAAATGTTTAGAGAAATTTATCACAATTGCATTAGTTTGAGGAAAAATTTCTTATTGAGGTCTTGTTCAGTAAAAGAAAAATTCTTTGGTTTTAAATTTTGTGGTATTTACCCAGAAAAATATCAAAACCATAACTCTCCAAAACATTACAGTATGAATAGACTTGGAAATTGATTGAAGTCACAAATGGCTAAATATTTAAAAAAAAAAAAAAAAAAAAAAAAAAAAAAAAAAAAAACTTGTACACTGGTGAAATGCTCACAATTTACAATTTACAATTTTGACCCCCAGCTTAATGACTGTCTGACCCAGAATTTAAATTTTGGAAATGACCTTTTCTAAAATCATAATCAGTGGCCAGTGTACAGATTTTGGGTTTTATACATGTAAAATTGTTTACAAATGAACTGATGAATGTCTGATTGAATGATTAATTAAATGGGGTTTTACGTTCATGTCAAGAATATTTCACTTGAGACGTTTCCAGCTATAGGTTAAGTGGCAGAAATTTTTACCTTTGCAGTACACTTAGGACAATCTGCAGCGAGGGTTCTTTAAAGTGCCTGTCATGATACAGGGCATTGGTTTTTAAGGTCTCATCCAATGGACCCTGTGACTTTCAATTCTAAATTCTGAGTGCTTGGCTAAAGTCTAAAGAACAGTAACTACCAATTTTCAAGTCTTGGTCGGACCGACATGGGTTCGAACCCTGGATCTCCCACATACAAAGTGAGCACTCTACCAACTGCGCTACCATAGTGCTGATGAATGTCTGAGGAGTTATTGCAGTTACTGTACTGTTATACTGTACTGTCAATAGTACAGCATGATGTAAAATTCAAAACTTATGCTGTAGTCTTATGAGCATATTTTATTTCATGAAAAAATATATAATATTTGTACATGAATATATACTTTCTATTTATTTATTTTTGATTTCAGAGAAAATATGGAAGACCCATATCTACTGGAAACTGGGGATGTGGAGCTTTTCGTGGAGATCCATGTCTCAAATCTATGCTTCAGTGGATAGCAGCATCCTATGCTGGAGTCCCATACGTCCTCTTCTACACATTTCAACACCCAAGTCTATTTAAGGTACAGTATATGTGATATTTTACTGTAAGCATTCTTATTTATAATAAAGCATTTAAGTTGGGTTTAGAAAGAAAAAAAAATTTTTTGTCATTAAATGGACTGAAATAATTTTCATAGTTCTTATGTACATTATCAAACAACATGAGATCTCTTTTACATTTCCGGTAACAGACAGACACTTGGAATTTAAAAAAGTGGTAATTTTAGCATGCCTGCTTGAAGAGCAAAAATGCCATTTTCTTACCCCTGATGTGTGCATAAGAATCAGAGTTTGTGCCTTATTTTATTTGACATGTTTTATCCATTAATGCCTCTGTACAGAAGAGAGAGTTATTTGTCAGCTAATGCCAATCTTTAGTTTTAGAAAAAAACTTTTAAATGCTTGAAATTTTAGAATGCATGGAAATGCCATAGAATAAATCTCCTGAGAGACAACACAATGACTTAGGCCTAAAATAAAATTAACTTTGTTTGCCGTTGACTGCCCGACTCACTTGTAATGCCCCTACCCAAGAGATTTTATTGCTATCAATTCTATATTTTTTTCTCATACAAAATAAAAAACAGTATTAAAGGGTAATAACCCTGCCAAGCGAGACAACCTGTGAACAGGTTTCTATGGTAGTAAGAGAGAAAACACAAGGAGGAACAAAGAAGATTTTAGTTAGCAAAAATTTTGTTTTAACAGAGACATATGAAACCAATTTAAACTTTTTCAAAAGTGTAATTGATTAAGTTTTCAAAAAATAAAATTTTTTTTTTCTACCTACCTACCCACATGTAGATGGCATGGGTCGGAAAACAGCAAACAAAGAATTTTTTAAGTTTGGCCTTATTCAAGAAATATGTTGTCATCTCATATGTTGACATAATTCGCAACTTATAAAATTAATGCTTTACTCTTTGTCACATCTTTCATAAAACAAGTTAATGCTGGATAATTTTTACCCAAGTCTGACTCGGTCTCTGAGAACTGTAAAAGAATCAAGTAAGTGCTATGGTGAGACACAATATAATAACTACTTGTCACTAAAGGGATTTTTACTTCCCCCGTACAAGTGAATATTTTAAAGACTTATTTTTAGCTTGTTTTCTGTTTCAGCTTCAGCAGGTGGTTGATACCATTGCTATGAGGGGGTGGAATGTTGGACAGTTAATGCAAGCTGTTAGGAGATATTGTCTTGCCAAAATGGAGAAGAAAACAAAATTAGAAGAAATGCCTATAGACTTATTTGATCATCTGCTATTTGGTGATTTTGAAGACATAACTTGAATTTCACTCACCAAATCATTTTTCATAGTTGTGATTTTGTTGTTGATTTGTTTTAATTTTGTTTAGTTTTAAATTTTGAGATAATCTAAAATGGTAGAGTCACATGATCTGGTTATAATAATGAATCACATGATCTAATCATGCTATGGAATCACATGATCTAATCATGCTGTGAAATCACATGATCATAATATGGTAAATAATTAAATTAATTCACATTTTAATTGACATACATGTTAGAACCATCATATGTCAAGAGATGGAATTTCAGTGCTGATCTTTAATCAATAAATCAAAATTGCATTTCACCAGTGTACCATGTTAAAATCCATTTAATGTAAGCAGAACTGTTGTGTTTATGAGGCCTATTTTGTGTTAGTTTACATCACTTTCAGGGACTTAAATAATCTTACAGAAAAAATATATGTAACTACAAATTCATATCATAATCTTTTCAGAAAAAAAATATGTAGCTATAATTTCATATTATATTGAAATAATAGATCCTTACAAATGTAAATGGGGTAATACATGGTATGCTGTTGAACTCTTGTATCTATATGAATGCCAATTGCATGCACTTATAAGTGATAACATGAGAACACAAGGGAGATAACTCATGGATACATGCAGATTTCCCTTTTGATATGTATTGGTTTTTTTTTCTTTTTAAAGATGTGCTTTTAATTCTTGATGTGATTAATAACTTTTGTTTTGTCCTTTGACAGTTCATTAATATTTTAATTTAATCAATATTTTAGTTTTTGCTGTGGTGTTCCAAAACTAAGTATTTTTTGTGCTGACTAGTCATTCCAGCTTGTGCTTGTTGCTAGCTTTTTTTTTTTTTTAAGTAACTGGTACTAAATTTTGAATGCATTGAGGTTAAATGAAATCACGCAGACATACTTAATATACAGAGGCTTGGGCTTATTTTTTTTTTATCTTATATGTAGGATGTCATTCTTTGTATTGTTTACCTGTTAAAACAATGAAGAACAGTAGAAATGCCAATGTGGCTGTATACATTATTTCAATCAAACAGGGTTTGACATTGAATTCTTGCCTAGATAAAAAAAAAAGATTGATTTTTTCGTTATAACTGGTAATAAAGAATTTAAACCCAATAAACCATTTTAATTTGTCTGGGTAAGAAAAGAATCACCATTATTTTTTGGACTTTTTTTTGGTATGTGAATCTACTATCATGAGTTACAAACCAAATTTGAGTTTGGTTCCAGTTCACTGATTTTTGACTCCATTTTGGGACGGATTTAGAAAATTTATTGAAATATTAGTTTTATATTTTATATTTGTATTAAAAAAAAATAATGCCTACAGATATTGAACTCAGATTTGGTATGCAAGTCTACCATAATGAGTTACAGGTCATGTTTGAACATTAAATTCAAATTCTATTAAATCCAAACATAAAGCATACAAACTTGCTACTCGGCTTGTGCACCTTGGTGCCTATAGATTATTTGTTCATTTATTTTATTTCATTTTTTTTTTCTTATGCAACTCATGGGGGTCTTCTTGTTTAGTTATAAAAAGTATTACATATCTTGGGCTATTTATTGTTCTAGTTAAGAGGGGTATTGTTGCGTCTTTTATTTTGGTTAGCACCAATTGCCTCAGTAACAGTAACATTGCCAAGCATTTTTATAATGGCACATTGCAGTCACAATTACTAACTTGCACTTAACATTCATTTTGTTTTTCTTTTCTCTATTTATGTTTTTCCTGTTAAGATTTTCTTTGTTGTAGCTTTCTTGTCTTGTAATGATTTTGTGTAATTTGTTTTTGATTTCCATATTGTACCACAATTTTGTTGTAATGATTTTTGTGTCATTAGTTTTTGATTTCCAAATTGTACCACAATTTTATTGTAATGATTTTTGTGTCATCAGTTTTTCATTCACAAATTGTACCACAATTTTGTTGCAATGATTTTTGTTATCAGTTTTTCATTCACAATTTGTACCAGTTTTGTTTAAGCACTTTTCTGTGATTTTGTTACATCTTAAATGGTTAATTTCTACTGTTTAAATTGAGAAAATTGACACCTTTTAAAAGATGGGAAAATTGTAAATTCTTGAATAAATTGATACTTGATAAAGGCATGCTAGCAATAGTTCTCATTGCAAAGATTAAATATGTATATAACAGTATCTGAATTTTCATTGTCAAGACTGATACAAACAATATCTGAATTTTCATAGGTCAAGTCAAAAAAAGCAATATCTGATTTTTCATTAGTCAAGACAAAAACAATATCTAAATTTTCATTGGTCAAGTCAAAAACAGTATCTGAATTTTCATTGGTCAAGACTAATACAAACAATTTCTGAGTTTTCATTGGTCAGGACAAACACATAACTGGATATAATTTGTATAATCATTTTTGCTTGTGTTACATTTGTTTTTCTAATTTTTAATGGTCAGATTGGAAAATTTTAGTCACTTTTTCATGTTTGGTAATAGTTTTAAACAAAAACCACTGTTCTAGATTTCATCTTATTGTTGCACTATTTTCATTTTGCTTACATGGTGCCTTAGTGATTGCAAGTTCTATTTAAAAAAATCTCATATATTTCAATTACAAAAATGAAGACCTACAAACAGAACTGTTTTTTTTTTTTTTTTTCTTTCTTTCTTATTCATTTTTTTTCTGTCAAAATATAAAATGCTATAGTTTAAAGTCAGGTGGTAATGTATACAGAGAGTCATTTTGATATTGGGGTTATTATAACAAATTGTAAAAAGATGTGATTATATACAAAATTATGACATGCTTTTGTTATCTGTATACATTATTTAGACTTGGTTGGGTTTGTAAAACACTGTCTTAAGATTCTTAAAAACCTGTACTAAAATAATACTAAACTTTTACATATAGAAAGTAATCTTTGAATTACGACAATGGCATATTGTCAGAAAAGTAGCTTGCCATGGATCTCAGAGTCTAATTACATGTAATTGGAGAACCTTTGAATAAATTCAAGGAGAAAAATTGAAGCCTAAGTCAGTCTTGTAAGTTTTTTTTTTTTTTTTTTTTTCCATAAGCATTTATTTTAACTTTGCAAAGTTATATATTGTGGACAGAGGAAAACACTTGGTTTCTATGGATCTATTAATTCATGATTTTAGGTGTTTAATGAAAAGTTTGTCAAAATGGGGTGAAATTTTTTTTAGATAAATTTATTCCAAAACAAGATTTTAAGAATAAATTAAAGTGAGTTGACAATCACAAATACATTGTATATTTATTTACCCAATTGAAGTTTGCAATTCAGCTGTTTGCAAGCAAAGCCTCAATGGCATTGACGCAGAATTTTCTACTTGCAATAAAAGTATTCTACAATACTGAAGCACCAATCAAAAGCTTTGATATTAGTCTGCATCCATGAATTACACTGCTTACAAACATATATTTTGTTTATTTTCAATAATGATATGATTTTATTTATGTGTGAGGTTGTCTGTTGTATAAATGTGTGTAAAAGGGTCTGCAAATTCTTTAAATCTAAAATCTTTAATTTTGTATTTCATACCAAATTATGAAATATCTTCCCAGCAAAATTTTGCAAATGAACAAATGTTAACCTAGCTTATTTTAAAGGACGGAATTTATGATAGCATAATTTTTTCAGTTTCTAACCTTGCCAATTCTTCTTGTACTAGTAGATTTCAATTTTATTTCAGTCACATTACAAGACTTCTGGTCATGTGACAAGAAACATTTTCCTGGTCATGTGACAAGATTTACATACTCCTGGTCACATGATGTGATTTGCAGACCCTGTTACTGTCATGCTCTGATGTATTGGATTTAAATAAATCTAATCAAAATTGTTTTGCTCTCTGATTTTTTTTATTGTCCCAAGATTTTCAGTTTAAAATATGCACATGTATTAGTATCAATGGTAGTGCCAGTGCCAAACAGTCTTCAAAAGATAGTTTTGATAGTAAAAATCTGTATTTGTAGCAATTTTTAGACCAGATAAGCAGCCCTTAGTGTATTGGTAGCAGTATTGGAACTGAACAAATTGTACATTAAATCTTATGTATAAATAGCAATTTTGGAACCAAACCATGTGCTTTCAAAGAATATTTCCTGTGTTGTTAGCAACACTGGGACCAGTACATTGTTTATAAAAATCTTCTGTATTGGTAGTAACACTGGGACAAGACCAAGTTTAACCAGAGTTCTTTTTCCTGAACATTGAAACCTGACCAAGTGAGACTGTTTTCCATTTTAGTAATAATATTAGAACTAGACAAAGTTCCCCCAAAGAATGTCTCCTGTATCGGTAGCATTATTAAAACTAGACCATGTGCTGTCCTTCAGTCTTAGGTATTCTCATTGTTATTTAAACCTGATCAATTAATCTATAAGTTCCTGTATAAATAGCAAAATTGGAATTGGACCAAGTGGTCTTTCAAAACCCAACAAAGTGCTCTCAAAATGTAGTCTGTATTGTAAGCAACACTAGAACCAAACCAAGTGGCCATACTTTCTGTTTTGGTAGCAATACCAGAATCAGACCAAGTTCCAAAGAGTTTTCTTTTGGTAAAAACTATTGAGACCAAGTGTACACAAAAGATCAATAACAAGAGGCCCAATAGGGCCTGTATTGCTCACCTGACACACCCTTGTTTTGTTCTTAAAATATATCCAATAAGTAAAATGTAAACAAACTCACTAGCAATATCCTTATTTTCTATTATTTCAAGCAATATTTATCATAAATTTCCTTTCAATTGGCCATGTACTTTCAATGAAAAAGATTTAGGCTAAACATAGACCTTATTTGCATGTTACATAATTATTGCAAAAACGAAAAATTGTACAGAAAACCCGTTACATGTTTAATCCCCCGACATCTATTTTCTCTGTTTCAAATTTCAACAAAATCAGTAAATAAATAAACCCATAATGGCCATTTTTAGGATATTGATATTTATAGTAACGACAGCCATCTTAGATTTCTGACAGACATGTTGGATATAATTTTGAATCTATACCACCCAAGGACCTTCAACACTCCATATCCTTTCAATTGGCCATGTACTTTCAGAGAAGATTTTCAAATATTTCGGCTAAAAATAGGTCTTATTGGCATATTATGTAATTATTGCACAAACAAAAAATTGTGCAGAAAAACCCGGTACATATGTTTAATCCCCTGACATCTATTTTCTATGTTTCAAATTTCAACAAAATTGGTACATAAGTGAACCTGTAATGGCCATTTATAGGTTTTTGCTATTTATAGTAATGGCAGCCATCTTGGATTTAGACAGACATTTCGGATACAATTTTTAATCTATAGCAACTAAGGACCTTTCATACCAAATTTCATTTGAATTGGCCTATTGGTTTCAGAGAAGAAGATTAAAGTTTACGGACGCATACACACACATTTTACCATGCCATAAGCTCACCCTGGCTTTGCCAGTTGAGCTAACAAAAACTGGAACCAGAACAAATTCTCTACATAGTGTCCTCTGTTTTGAAGGCAATTTTGGGTCCATGGCCATTAACAATTCAAGCTACTATATCTTTCTGTCCACATTTTGACTCTGAATTTATTTAAAGATCTTGTATGTCTGGGTTAAAAGCAACATTTTACATAATCCTTTATTAAATAAATTGAAATAATCTTGAAAGGTTAAATGTTTGTATTGTTTAAATTACATCAGTATTTTTTTTAATTATTGGCAACTGTATCAAATTTATAAGATCTTCAAGGATTAATATAAGAACAAGTTCATGAATACTTGAGATGCACTAGTGATTAAGACGTTTTAAGGTGCTAGCTCACTGAGCCAGTATGCTGATAACAAGTATACCATTCCTCCAGTTACATTATACCAGCACCTAGATGAACCAATCAATATTCTGTGAGCAAAGGTGAGGACACAGTATCTCAAATCTTAAAATCTTGTGTATGGCTTGGAAGGGGTTTAAATCCATGATGATGACCTTCTGCTCTCTAGGTGGTAGCTCTACCCCTTAGCCATCGAGGTGGTTTAATCTTAAAGGATTTGTTTTCATTTATTAACTAGTAAAAACTAATGACAATAAACCAAACACATTCAAAACCTTCACATTTTTATTACTGTGTGGAATCAAATTCATCATATTATTAAGTTTAAAAGAACAGCAGCTCTTCAAGCAATAAATATCACAAATAATGGTAAATTAATATGAAAATGGAATTGAAGTACATGTATATCTTGTCCATACAGAAGACATTCATTATTGTACATTTTGTCTGGATTAGGTAAATTTAACATCTTAATTAATGCAGAATACTGGTCTCTTCAGAGTACAATGTACCATAGATCAGTTCAGACTTTTTTGGTTTTTTTTTTTTTTTTTTTTTTTTTTTTTTTATCTTTTTCAGCACTCTGTTTTACAATTTTTTAGTAAAAATAAATAATAAATAGAAACATGTTAAACCTCAACAAACGAACAAAAAATATTAAAACATTACACAAGCAATTTTTCAGTTATATGGGGCCATATAATTTTATTAATCTCTAAGAATTAATTAAAGAACAGGTTCATATTATGGATAGTCTAGTAATAGATTCAATTAGGTGCTAACTCACCATGTCCCAGAAAACCATACCACTCCTTTCACTTGTCCTGACTCCAGTTGAACCTATCCTTACTCTGTTTTTAAGCCGAGCTCAAGGTCATGAAGCAATATTTAAGTCATGTTTGACCAAGCTGAGGTTCAAATTCCCTACCTCCTGCTCTTGTGGCAAACCCTTATATATGACAAAGAGCCCATCCATATTTGGATTGTTGTTATATCAACATATATATATATATACTCTGGGTTCAGATTTACAAGTTTTTTGTTACTCTGGGTTCAGATTTACAAGTTTTTTGTTACTCTGGGTTCAGTTTTACAGGTTTTTAACCACTCTGGGTTAAGTTTAGGACACGTTTCACTGAAGTTCAGATTAAAAAGATTTCAGTTTTCTAATGGTTCTGTTTTCATAGGTTTTGCTGTACAATTACACAATCACAACCCCTTTTTCACAAAATTGTACTGTCAAACTTATTTAATAACACTGTAACTTTCTGTGATAACTAAGCCATTACATAATCATTGGCTTTTCACTGCTTTATCAACTGTTATTTGCTCACAAGAATTTGATGTAGTGTTTGTTAGCATGTATGATCAAAAGGAGACATTTAAATAAGAAACAATACAGAGCGATGTCCCTTGTACAATCTTGCGGTATGAGGTTTTGAATGAAAGCATATGGCTGTTCATAGTGACTGTTGACCGTGTTCAACGTAATCCCAGCCACTGAACTGAATAAAAACTATATTTAATACCAAAATATGAAAAAAAAAAAACATTTGTAAAAAACACACACACACACACACAAACAGAAGGAGAAGCCAAATAATGATATCACTAGTCACAAAATATGCCTTTCTCTGTTAATAAGTTTGTTTAAATAGCTAATACCATTAATTTACCCCTGTAAATCAAGAACTGTGAGATTAGAAGTCTGATCACCAATAACTAGCTTTTGTTGTCCATTCAACCTAAATGGTTTCATCCAGTTGATTTTTCCTGTGTGTTGAATTTCTTGAATTTTACAAACTTCAGAAATATTTTCATTTCGTACTTCATATGGATTTGAATGTCCATTTGATGTACCATTTGATGTACCATTTGATGTACCATTTGAATGTGCTCCTCCATTTTGAGAAGTGTTGTCTGCTTGATTTGACTTTGACAAATCCCATAATACAATGCAACAGTCATTACCTCCTGACACTAGAGAGCTTTCATTTAAGAAATGAACTTGTGAAGCACCTTGTGAATGAGCATGAAGACTAAATAACTCAGAAATATATTTTCTACTCATGTCAAAAATAGCCACAATCCCATTTTCTAAAGCTCCAGCAAGATAATGACCATCTACTGATGTTGCTAAATTATGAATAAATGGAGGATTGACCATGTATGCCCCTCCATCTGGATTAATATTTTGTAATTCTTGCATATTAAACTGATTCAGACATTTTGGTCGCGAAAAATCCCAATGTATAAGTTTGCAATCTAAGCCTCCTGTTACGACTTCCCATGGCTTTCTGGGTCTAAAACAAACAGATGCACATATATTTGTATGTTTGTGACGCAGAGTTTTAAAAACCTTTTTATCTTTTAAATCAAGAATTTTAATTTCTCCAGAATCGTCACATGCTGCAAGAAATTTCTCTTTTTCGTCAACGACAATCTGATTAATTTCTTCTTGATTCACACTGTAATCTTCAACTGCTTCTGAAAAATTCCTCAAATCGAAAATCTTAATCTGATCATCAAATGATGCATAAATTAAAAATTCATTTTCTTTTGATGTGCTCACTGATGTACAGTCTGTGTCCTGAATGGTTACTTTATTTATAAAACTAGAATTCGAATTCCATATGCAAAGTTCTCCATTTTCTCCACCAGAAACAATTTTGGATCCATCATGAGTGACATCCACACATAGAACTGACCCAGTGTGACCATCCTGTAATACTTCTGACATTGTTCTAAAACAGAAAAAAATTACCTCACTTTATCAGAATTAATGGGCCTTACACTGCTCATTTAATGACTTCACTTTATCAGAATTAATGGTCCTTACACTGCTCACTTAGTGACTTCACTTTATCAGAATTAATGGTCCTTACACTGCTCACTAAGTGACTTCACTTTATCAGAATTAATGGTCCTTACACTGCTCACTTAGTGACTTCACTTTATCAGAGTTAATGGTCCTTACACTGCTCACTTAGTGACTTCACTTTATCAGAATTAATGGTCCTTTCACTGCTCACTTAGTGACTTCACTTCATCAGAATTAATGGGCCTTACACTGCTCACTGAATGACTTCACTTTATCAGAATTAATGGGCCTTACACTGCTCACTGAATGACTTCACTTTATCAGAATTAATGGGCCTTACACTGCTCACTTAGTGACTTCACTTTATCAGAATTAATGGTCCTTACACTGCTCACTTAGTGACTTCACTTTATAAGAATTAAAAAGGGCCTTACACTGCTCACTGAATGACTTCACTTTATCAGAATTAATCGTCCTTACACTGCTCACTTAGTGACTTCACTTTATCAGAATTAATCGTCCTTACACTGCTCACTTAGTGACTTCACTTTATCAGAATTAATCCTCCTTACACTGCTCACTGAATGACTTCACTTTATCAGAATTAATCGTCCTTACACTGCTCACTTAGTGACTTCACTTTATCAGAATTAATCGTCCTTACACTGCTCACTGAATGACTTCACTTTATCAGAATTAATCGTCCTTACACTGATCACTGAATGACTTCACTTTATCAGAATTAATCGTCCTTACACTGATCACTGAATGACTTCACTTTATCAGAATTAATGGGCCTTACACTGCTCACTTAGTGACTTCACTTTATCAGAATTAATGGTCCTTACACTGCTCACTTAGTGACTTCACTTTATAAGAATTAAAAAGGGCCTTACACTGCTCACTGAATGACTTCACTTTATCAGAATTAATCGTCCTTACACTGCTCACTTAGTGACTTCACTTTATCAGAATTAATCGTCCTTACACTGCTCACTTAGTGACTTCACTTTATCAGAATTAATCGTCCTTACACTGCTCACTGAATGACTTCACTTTATCAGAATTAATCGTCCTTACACTGCTCACTTAGTGACTTCACTTTATCAGAATTAATCGTCCTTACACTGCTCACTGAATGACTTCACTTTATCAGAATTAATCGTCCTTACACTGATCACTGAATGACTTCACTTTATCAGAATTAATCGTCCTTACACTGATCACTGAATGACTTCACTTTATCAGAATTAATCGTCCTTACACTGCTCACTTAGTGACTTCACCTATATCAGAATTATAATAAGATTAATTAACTGTACAGCAACAACAAGCTACAAAAGATTATTAAAGTGAAATAAAAGTTTTATATTCCAGACAAAAATTTTCACCTTTATTGAGGCGTTCAGTTTAAGAATGGAGGAGGAAACTGGAATGCCTAGAAAAAACACTGACCTTTGGCAAGTGAAATGACAAACTTTCTCACATCCTCGGTCATTAGTGGGATTCAGTGTAAGAAAGGTAAGTACATAGCTGATATTGAGGTCAGAGGACAGAAAGAATGGCAAAAACATTATGGAAATAAAAACGCAAAAAATAGAAAGAACAAATAAATATGATAACATGAAATGACAGATAAAGACTTCAACAGTCAAATCATCAATGGAGATGAGGCTAAATAAAAATAAAACTTGCTAGTGGAGAGAGAGAGAGAGAGAGAGATTCATGCCCCTGCAAAACCCATTATTAAAATTGAGGACATCACTTCAGGGTGAAATTTGAGTACCTTAGGGCAAGGTTGGCTAATACTCAGACCATTTAACCCTGAGAGAGAGAGAAAAAGAGAGAGAGAGAGAGAGATTCATGCCCCTGCAAAACCCTTTATTAAAATTGAGGACATCACTCGGGTGAAATTTGAGTACCTAGGGCAAGGTTGGCTAATACTCAGACCATTTAACCCTGAGAGAGAGAGAGAGAGAGAGAGAGAGAGAGAGAGAGAGAGAGAGAGAGAGAGAGAGAGAGAGAGGGGGTAACACATGTTCAGGGCTTCAATTATTCACTCGTCCACTCGTCCTGACGAGTGAAATGTGTACTTGGACGAGTGATATTGTTACTACCACTCGTCACGGTGCCGAGTTAAATTTATCAGACATATACATCCAGGGGCTTGTTGCAATTAATAAACAATAGATACTATCGTGTTTGTCGGAAAAATCTTGTAAAAGGAGGTCAATTGTAGGCCCTAACAACATCGGCCGTTATGTTACAAGTGTCAATCAACAAAATCATTTAAACGTTTGCATCACCTGCCCAAATAATTGTTTCGCATTCGGAATTTATTTAGTGTAATGTAAAATCCAACCGATGTTCCGAGTGTTTATATACTTGTTGGTCCGTTAAGTATGTCAAATTAAAAAAACAAACTGTTTTGTATAACTTTCTTAAGACAAACAAGGATGAAACAGCTGATAAAGAGTTTTCGATGACACTAATTAGACTACCGCTGATTCTGATGACAAACCAGTTGCAGGTGGAAGCATTTCTAAACCTGCGACATCAAAACGAAAGTAACTGGTTACTTAAAGTGGTAAATCCGAAGTTCGTTAAAACCAAAGAAAAAGTCAGAAAACATTATTTAATGGTACAAGCTCTGGCTGTACTTAAGAGAAGAAATTCTCGTTTTCATGTAGTGACTGTGCCGAATTAAATTTCAAAGTGACGATTGGTTTTCTTCTTTAACTAGGCACTGTGCCTAGTGGCATTAAAAATTCTATCTAAGGCCTGATGTTGGAAAAATAGACCAAAACCTTGCGGACAGAGAGAATATTTTATTTACAGAAGACTTCAGAGAACAAGATTAAGGATACTGGAAACATTAAAAAATATGAGGAACAGAAAATTGGGAGGGTGGTAGATGAAGAAATATAAAATGATGCAAAGAGTATGTGAAAACATGATGGAAATAGTAAATAAAGGTAGAGATTACAACAGATCATAATCATGATGTAAACGTGATGGCAAGAAAGAATGAAAAAGTGGTAGGCTAAACAGAAGTGATATGATCATGGTGATTAATATTGGTGGAGCAGCAGGACATAGTAGAAAGAATCTAAAATATGTACATAAGAATATCGAAGTATGGTTTGAAAAAACGAGAGAGAGAGAGAGAGAGAGAGAGAGAGAGAGAGAGAGAGAGAGAGAGAGAGAGAGAGAGAGAGAGCGAGCGAGAGAGAGAGAGAGAGAGAGAGAGAGAGTAACTCGATTTTCTGCTTACATGTATTTCAACCATGCATAGGCCTACTAAATAAAAACTGGAGATTGTTTTACACTTCGTGTTAAGGAAAAGACTAGAGGATATCGAAGATCTTAGAAACTTAAAAGTAGACCAGTAGACGTTTTATATATAATCACTAGATGGCGTATGTAATTATATCCTACGTGATTAGCGAAAAAAATCTGTACGGGTCAAATTCGGGGTCATGAACGGGAAGTGAAGTGGTTTTCAACATGGCGGCAAGCTGTTGTGGAGTCAAGAAACAGAAACTCAACAATTCTATGGCCGCCGTATGTAATGGGTCAGCAGCTCACTCAAGCCACTACAAGAATGGATACACCGTTGCTAGAGTAGACATGTGTTATTTTTGTTTTGATGTCCTTCATAGTCATTTATATAGTTACGATCCGCCCAAAGCACCTTGCTTCCCCAATGATTCATAGTAAGTATGGCCTCCCTAGTAAATGAACTTTTTGGCAAATAATTGGTTTGAAAGTTTTATTTTCATCTCCATAACTTTGTTGCAAGGGTAGTGGAAATTGTGGTATCGAAGTTAACGCCATATCATTCTTATGCTTAAAACTTGTAACTTAATGCAGTTTTCAAGTTTAAGTATTTGTTTTGGTTTCAGGCATTTGGAAGGTTCCATTATCTATTTAGGGGATGACGGGTCAATGTTTTGTTTATGTGGGATATTAAGTAACTCATCATTTTTGTCATTTTTTAATCAGGAAATACTCATACAGTTTTATTTAAACAATTAATGAAAATAATAATTCTTTGTTTCTCAACTTTTAGTTATAATATCCACCCTACCCATGTTAATGATCTCTATTTATAGTATATAAACAATGAATCATTCAATCAGCTTATATCTTTATATAATTTCCTTTGTTTACTTTGAAGTCTTTGTGTATTGAAAAAGAATTTAACTTATTAGACAGGATAAAAAGATTAGAATTGTTAAATTGTTAGAAAGTAATTTGACAATGTTTTACCCATTTAGTAACTTTCAACTGAGGTTCCATTTCATATTGAATATAAGTGTAACAGGAGGGAGGAAATACCTGAAAATATCACTGATTCCAACTGAGGCAGGGGTCACACTGACTTCAATTTTTTTCTCTAAAATTTTTCGCCAAATACATTTTGTATGGGCCAAAGGTATTTTCTGGTCTAATTGTAATTTCTGGCGAAAATTTAAGAGAAATAAATTGGCTTATAAAATGCATGTCTGATGACATGAAGAGCAGCAACAGTTTTCTTGTTTTATTTCTTTTATTCATAAAATAAAGCACTAGTGCATAAGTAAACTGGTAAACAAAACAAAAGCACAAATTTAAATTCCAATAGAATTACTACATGTTTTTACGGTTATTTCTACTAAAAATTCAAGAGTTCAAGCTGTTACCGCCGATAATTGATAATCTCATTCTTATTTAGCAATTACCTGTGATTATCCGTAAATGCGGCATGGTAATCACTCGCTTACATCAGTAATCAATCTCGTTAAATGATTAAGCCACCTGTAATTAACACCTTCACACGTGAAATTTTGTTTAATCAACATCATGTACATGGCTTCGGTGACCCAATTTAACACTCATTCGGAACTCTCTAGATTTATGGTTTGATAAACACGTAGACAGAGACGGAAACCTGTTGCTTTAACGACTCTCTGCTCATGTCCCAGAAGCGTAGTGAATGTGTTAATTTAAACATTTTTTTCGCCATGACTTTCGCCGATGTTTATTTTTTATCGCCAAATTTATTTATTTTTCTCATTTTGCGAAAAAAGCGAACGACAGCGTGAA
Organism: Tegillarca granosa; assembly: GCA_029721355.1. Taxonomy (NCBI): domain Eukaryota; kingdom Metazoa; phylum Mollusca; class Bivalvia; order Arcoida; family Arcidae; genus Tegillarca; species Tegillarca granosa. The sequence continues at coordinate 79,090 of JARBDR010000525.1, forward strand.
CCCTGTGAGGATCAATTTGGCCCTGTCTGTTGATAAGCGAGCACTATACCACAAGCTTAAAGATCTGGACCAGAAAGTCTGGCAGTAAATCACTCTATTATATCTGCTATATTCAACACAACAACTCCATGACAAGCTCAGCCCAGCTACGTAACCAGTATTCACTATGTAGGATTAAATTCCTTGTTTTTTTTTTTTTTTTGGAAACTTTCAAAGTCAGTTTTTTTAGAGATGGCTTAAACCAAAAATGTTACTTATATGCCTATGTGATCAAAGTTATACAATAAGTTCTGTTAATATTTGTATCTATTAATATCTGTTGGATTATAGGTTCATAGGGCCATGACAAATTATTTGTAGTTCATCAAACTCGCTTGCCTCTAAAATCTAGAATTAAAAATCAAATTAATTTCATTTTCAAATTGTTTTCTGCCTGTCTAAAATATCTGATAAAATCCTGTATCCATTTTTTGGCAAAATTTTTGGCTGCATTCAGTGGGAATTTAACAATATCAGGGCAACATTTGTTCAGTGTTTTACTATTAAACAGTTCTTGATTGATTTATTATTTGCTATATTGGATGGAAGTTTGCCAGAACAGCATGTTCTTTGCTGTTATCAGTTATTTTTAAACTTTTTTGTCTTTTCCTGCAAAAGTTATCTTTTTGTGATTTTATTCCACACTCAACAGTTCAAATTTTGTTCGCCTGGAGAAAATGTTTTAGAAAACAAAAATACAATTAATTTTTAATTGCTTGCTTGCCTCTACTTTTTCCCTCAAAAAAACTGTAGAACTAAAAATTAATTTGGTGTGGCCTATAGATAATGTTAACATGATCAAGCAGCCCTACATGTCTACAGTATACAGTGTGTCATGTCTGTTTCATTCTTGTCAACTCTTGTGACATAAATTGTAGAACAAATAATTAAACTAGAATGGTTAGCTTGAAATTATTATATCAATTCAAGACAGATTAACCATAATTATGTGATAACAGAAACCACTGGTGCAGAAATCAACAAACATGTTAGATGGGTTATCAAATGTTAACATTTAGAGTTCATATTAGACAGGGATCTGATGCCTTTGTTTCCAAAATATAATCAGGAAATCAGTAATGGATTAATCACCGAGTTAATTAATTCTGGTCAAGATTCTTTAACTCGTCAAGTCAGTTAGTATTGGGATGGTAAAAAAAACTGAATCGCTAGGAGAAAAAACACTCAACTTTCAGCAATATCTAAAACTAGGTACATCTGTCAGAGTGGGTTTCAAACAGATGCTGCTGAGGTTATACATTTTATCCATATCTTTGTCATGTTAAGGTTGGTCAAACATAAAGATAAAAAAAAAAAATTCAGTTTTTGAATGAAATTTGCGTTTTTTATTTGCAGTCCATTATTCGTCACATGGAAAATAGGAAACAATCGTCGATTACGAGGTTGTATAGGAACATTTTCTGCCACAAATCTTCATAGCGGTCTCAGGGAATATGCAGTCACTAGGTTGTATATTTTGCCATTAACTCACCTGGCCCAAAGTATGAAGATGAAACTTTATACACCTACTTTAACCATAGCCCACTAGCCGAAAAACAAAAGGTTGAAAAGTACAATGAAAATTGATTATACCGAAACACCTTCCAAACCAATGATTTTTAAGCGGTTAGCGTATACGCTAAACGCTTATAGGCATCGTTTATATTAGGAAGTGATAGGTCAAAGCGACTCCTAGCGGTAACCTTAGACCTTTGACAGAAGATTCATGCTGTTTGGAGAGATCTACTATGCCACACCTACTCATAGCAACACTTCTCATGTCAGTGATATACAACATGGCGGATGTTGTCTTTCATTCACAGAACAATTTGCTCTGTTTCAGAATGCAGATAGATGATTGATGTTACGCTATTTCAAACAATCCTCGTGGGGTAAGATCGTATATCTTTACGGCTGAAAGGAGAGTGGTTTTTATGAAATCAAATCCAAAGATTTCAAGGATGTCACTCATAACCGACCTTGTTTTGGAAGCATGAAGATGGTGAATCAAGCACAGACTGTGTCAGTAATAGGTCCAGCTGTTTATGTGCGGCCAAAATCATTTCATTATTATATTGGAAGAATAAGGTGCGTTGTTGCTTCTATTCAACATATATCAAAATACGGTATCAGGTCAAATCGCCCCCGTCAAATTCGCCCACATGTCAAAATCCCCCCCCCCCCCCCCCCCCCCCCCCCCCCCCCCCCCGTTCTAAAATGCCCAAAATTTTGCTATCGCCCCACTGTCAAAATCGCTCCCTGAAAATTTGCCCCCAAATTATAAAAGATCGCTCCCTTTTTCGGAATGACAAAGATATGTAACAGAAGTACCAGTTAATTTTGATGTGCCAGATGTGCACAATTCAGATATACATATATTCCTCATCAGTGACACAAAGGTCGAAGTTTGATAGATAAAATACATAAGCCAAAACAGTTGAAAATAAATGAAACTAAAGTTCCAGCATTATATAAATCCAAATCCAGCTAAGGAATTGCTTTGCATGAGGGAACAAACCTTAGTTTTAAATAAATTTCAAAATTTAAGATGGCTGAAAATGGTACATTTTCTGACAGTACAAAGTACTGCCTACTGAGTTACGGATATCTGATTTTTTGAGATTTCAAAAGTGTACCTTTTAATGAGATGAGGATTTTTTGGTGATCAAATTGCACATATTTTGTGTTACTGTTTGTAAATATGTATTGTTTGTACTGCAATGCACCATGTGTTGTGCTATCATACAAATGTATTGACTTAATAAAGGTATTTCATACCTTAGAGTACAGATCTGTGTGTTGTGATTACTGTCTTCATTTAATAAGTGACAGAAAAAATTACATCTTTTATCAGAATTTTATAAATTCATTACAGTGGTACAGTAAAGAAATAGGTGTAATGTTTTTAAAAGATAATGTTTAAGGCGGGATGCAGGGAAGTGTTTTCAAGCATACTTGATCATATTACAAGAGGCACTAGGTATCCGTCTCAAGTGGGATTCAACCCCAGGCGGTGAACAGCACTGTGATCTGTTAGCGTGCACTTTTGACCACTCGGCCACCGAGACCACTTACCGGTAATTGATGTAAATGACAAAATGATGTACTGTAATAGATACTCTGTGTGTAAACTGTAATGTCAGTTTACCAATAAAAGAATTATTATCATTATTATTATTATTATTAATTATTATTCAGGAAACCCTCAACTTATAACTGATCAAATCCAGACCGGGCTCCTACTTTTAAAG